>JBAMJR010000703.1:0-30553 GCA_038501785.1 Myoxocephalus aenaeus | reverse complement strand
TGATGCTCTCATCACGTTTTACTACCTTAAGCTGCATTTCCAACTTTTTTGTCAAAAAACGACTTTTCAGCCTAGACAGACTCCACAAGTGGATTCTCTTCTAGAATACTTAGATTCCATGATTTCCTTCAGTTAATGTATCTCAGAACACCAGACTTTCATGTTCTATTATAATGTAAGAGTACCTGATGCTCTCATCACGTTTTACCACTTTAAGCTGCATTTCCAACTTTTTTGTCAAAAAACGACTTTTCAGCCTAGACAGTCCGAAGCTGCGTTTCCAACTTTTATGTCAAAAAACGACTTTTCAGCCTAGACAGAGTCCACAAGTGGATTCTCTTCTAGAATACTTAGTTTCCATGATTTCCTTCAGTTAATGTATCTCAGAACACCAGACTTTCATGTTCTATTATAAAGTAAGAGTACCTGATGGTCTCATCACGTTTTACTACCTTAAGCTGCATTTCCAACTGTTTTGTCAAAAAACGACTTTTCAGCCTAGACAGAGTCCAAAGCTGCGTTTCCAACTTTTATGTCAAAAAACAACTTTTCAGCCTAGACAGAGTCCAAAAGTGGATTCTCTTCTAGAATACTTAGATTTCATGATTTCCTTCAGTTAATGTATCTCAGAACACCAGACTTTCATGTTCTATTATAATTTAAGAGTACCTGATGCTCTCATCACGTTTTACTACCTTAAGCTGCATTTCCAACTTTTTTGTCAAAAAACGACTTTTCAGCCTAGACAGAGTCCAAAGCTGCGTTTCCAACTTTTATGTCAAAAAACGACTTTTCAGCCTAGACAGAGTCCAAAAGTGGATTCTCTTCTAGAATACTTAGATTCCATGATTTCCTTCAGTTAATGTATCTCAGAACACCAGACTTTCATGTTCTATTATAATGTAAGAGTACCTGATGCTCTCATCACGTTTTACTACCTTAAGCTGCATTTCCAACTTTTTTGGTCAAAAAACGACTTTTCAGCCTAGACAGAGTCCAAAGCTGCGTTTCCAACTTTTATGTCAAAAAACGACTTTTCAGCCTAGACAGAGTCCAAAAGTGGATTCTCTTCTAGAATACCTAGATTCCATGATTTCCTTCAGTTAATGTATCTCAGAACACCAGACTTTCATGTTCTATTATAAAGTAAGAGTACCTGATGCTCTCATCACGTTTTACTACCTTAAGCTGCATTTCCAACTTTTTTGTCAAAAAACGACTTTTCAGCCTAGACAGAGTCCAAAGCTGCGTTTCCAACTTTTATGTCAAAAAACGACTTTTCAGCCTAGACAGAGTCAAAGCTGCGTTTCCAACTTTTATGTCAAAAAACGACTTTTCAGCCTAGACAGAGTCCAAAAGTGGATTCTCTTCTAGAATACTTAGATTCCATGATTTCCTTCAGTTAATGTATCTCAGAACACCAGACTTTCATGTTCTATTATTATGTAAGAGTACCTGATGCTCTCATCACGTTTTACCACTTTAAGCTGCATTTCCAACTTTTTTGTCAAAAAACGACTTTTCAGCCTAGACAGTCCGAAGCTGCGTTTCCAACTTTTATGTCAAAAAACGACTTTTCAGCCTAGACAGAGTCCACAAGTGGATTCTCTTCTAGAATACTTAGTTTCCATGATTTCCTTCAGTTAATGTATCTCAGAACACCAGACTTTCATGTTCTATTATAAAGTAAGAGTACCTGATGGTCTCATCACGTTTTACTACCTTAAGCTGCATTTCCAACTGTTTTGTCAAAAAACGACTTTTCAGCCTAGACAGAGTCCAAAGCTGCGTTTCCAACTTTTATGTCAAAAAACAACTTTTCAGCCTAGACAGAGTCCAAAAGTGGATTCTCTTCTAGAATACTTAGATTTCATGATTTCCTTCAGTTAATGTATCTCAGAACACCAGACTTTCATGTTCTATTATAATTTAAGAGTACCTGATGCTCTCATCACGTTTTACTACCTTAAGCTGCATTTCCAACTTTTTTGTCAAAAAACGACTTTTCAGCCTAGACAGAGTCCAAAGCTGCGTTTCCAACTTTTATGTCAAAAAACGACTTTTCAGCCTAGACAGAGTCCAAAAGTGGATTCTCTTCTAGAATACTTAGATTCCATGATTTCCTTCAGTTAATGTATCTCAGAACACCAGACTTTCATGTTCTATTATAATGTAAGAGTACCTGATGCTCTCATCACGTTTTACTACCTTAAGCTGCATTTCCAACTTTTTTGGTCAAAAACGACTTTTCAGCCTAGACAGAGTCCAAAGCTGCGTTTCCAACTTTTATGTCAAAAAACGACTTTTCAGCCTAGACAGAGTCCAAAAGTGGATTCTCTTCTAGAATACCTAGATTCCATGATTTCCTTCAGTTAATGTATCTCAGAACACCAGACTTTCATGTTCTATTATAAAGTAAGAGTACCTGATGCTCTCATCACGTTTTACTACCTTAAGCTGCATTTCCAACTTTTTTGTCAAAAAACGACTTTTCAGCCTAGACAGAGTCCACAAGTGGATTCTCTTCTAGAATACTTAGATTCCATGATTTCCTTCAGTTAATGTATCTCAGAACACCAGACTTTCATGTTCTATTATAATGTAAGAGTACCTGATGCTCTCATCACATTTTACCACTTTAAGCTGCATTTGCAACTTTTTTGTCAAAAAACGACTTTTCAGCCTAGACAGAGTCCAAAGCTGCGTTTCCAACTTTTATGTCAAAAAACGACTTTTCAGCCTAGACAGAGTCCAAAGCTGCGTTTCCAACTTTTATGTCAAAAAACGACTTTTCAGCCTAGACAGAGTCCAAAGCTGCGTTTCCAACTTTTATGTCAAAAAACGACTTTTCAGCCTAGACAGAGTCCAAAAGTGGATTCTCTTCTAGAATACTTAGATTCCATGATTTCCTTCAGTTAATGTATCTCAGAACACCAGACTTTCATGTTCTATTATAATGTAAGAGTACCTGATGCTCTCATCACGTTTTACTACCTTAAGCTGCATTTCCAACTTTTTTGTCAAAAAACGACTTTTCAGCCTAGACAGAGTCCACAAGTGGATTCTCTTCTAGAATACTTAGATTCCATGATTTCCTTCAGTTAATGTATCTCAGAACACCAGACTTTCATGTTCTATTATAATGTAAGAGTACCTGATGCTCTCATCACATTTTACCACTTTAAGCTGCATTTGCAACTTTTTTGTCAAAAAACGACTTTTCAGCCTAGACAGAGTCCAAAGCTGCGTTTCCAACTTTTATGTCAAAAAACGACTTTTCAGCCTAGACAGAGTCCAAAGCTGCGTTTCCAACTTTTATGTCAAAAAACGACTTTTCAGCCTAGACAGAGTCCAAAAGTGGATTCTCTTCTAGAATACCTAGATTCCATGATTTCCTTCAGTTAATGTATCTCAGAACACCAGACTTTCATGTTCTATTATAAAGTAAGAGTACCTGATGCTCTCATCACGTTTTACTACCTTAAGCTGCATTTCCAACTTTTTTGTCAAAAAACGACTTTTCAGCCTAGACAGAGTCCACAAGTGGATTCTCTTCTAGAATACTTAGATTCCATGATTTCCTTCAGTTAATGTATCTCAGAACACCAGACTTTCATGTTCTATTATAATGTAAGAGTACCTGATGCTCTCATCACATTTTACCACTTTAAGCTGCATTTGCAACTTTTTTGTCAAAAAACGACTTTTCAGCCTAGACAGAGTCCAAAGCTGCGTTTCCAACTTTTATGTCAAAAAACGACTTTTCAGCCTAGACAGAGTCCAAAGCTGCGTTTCCAACTTTTATGTCAAAAAACGACTTTTCAGCCTAGACAGAGTCCAAAAGTGGATTCTCTTCTAGAATACTTAGATTCCATGATTTCCTTCAGTTAATGTATCTCAGAACACCAGACTTTCATGTTCTATTATAATGTAAGAGTACCTGATGCTCTCATCACGTTTTACTACCTTAAGCTGCATTTCCAACTTTTTTGGTCAAAAAACGACTTTTCAGCCTAGACAGAGTCCAAAGCTGCGTTTCCAACTTTTATGTCAAAAAACGACTTTTCAGCCTAGACAGAGTCCAAAAGTGGATTCTCTTCTAGAATACCTAGATTCCATGATTTCCTTCAGTTAATGTATCTCAGAACACCAGACTTTCATGTTCTATTATAAAGTAAGAGTACCTGATGCTCTCATCACGTTTTACTACCTTAAGCTGCATTTCCAACTTTTTTGTCAAAAAACGACTTTTCAGCCTAGACAGAGTCCACAAGTGGATTATCTTCTAGAATACTTAGATTCCATGATTTCCTTCAGTTAATGTATCTCAGAACACCAGACTTTCATGTTCTATTATAATGTAAGAGTACCTGATGCTCTCATCACATTTTACCACTTTAAGCTGCATTTGCAACTTTTTTGTCAAAAAACGACTTTTCAGCCTAGACAGAGTCCAAAGCTGCGTTTCCAACTTTTATGTCAAAAAACGACTTTTCAGCCTAGACAGAGTCCAAAAGTGGATTCTCTTCTAGAATACTTAGATTCCATGATTTCCTTCAGTTAATGTATCTCAGAACACCAGACTTTCATGTTCTATTATAATGTAAGAGTACCTGATGCTCTCATCACGTTTTACTACCTTAAGCTGCATTTCCAACTTTTTTGGTCAAAAAACGACTTTTCAGCCTAGACAGAGTCCAAAGCTGCGTTTCCAACTTTTATGTCAAAAACGACTTTTCAGCCTAGACAGAGTCCAAAAGTGGATTCTCTTCTAGAATACCTAGATTCCATGATTTCCTTCAGTTAATGTATCTCAGAACACCAGACTTTCATGTTCTATTATAAAGTAAGAGTACCTGATGCTCTCATCACGTTTTACTACCTTAAGCTGCATTTCCAACTTTTTTGTCAAAAAACGACTTTTCAGCCTAGACAGAGTCCACAAGTGGATTCTCTTCTAGAATACTTAGATTCCATGATTTCCTTCAGTTAATGTATCTCAGAACACCAGACTTTCATGTTCTATTATAATGTAAGAGTACCTGATGCTCTCATCACATTTTACCACTTTAAGCTGCATTTGCAACTTTTTTGTCAAAAAACGACTTTTCAGCCTAGACAGAGTCCAAAGCTGCGTTTCCAACTTTTATGTCAAAAAACGACTTTTCAGCCTAGACAGAGTCCAAAGCTGCGTTTCCAACTTTTATGTCAAAAAACGACTTTTCAGCCTAGACAGAGTCCAAAGCTGCGTTTCCAACTTTTATGTCAAAAAACGACTTTTCAGCCTAGACAGAGTCCAAAAGTGGATTCTCTTCTAGAATACTTAGATTCCATGATTTCCTTCAGTTAATGTATCTCAGAACACCAGACTTTCATGTTCTATTATAATGTAAGAGTACCTGATGCTCTCATCACGTTTTACTACCTTAAGCTGCATTTCCAACTTTTTTGGTCAAAAAACGACTTTTCAGCCTAGACAGAGTCCAAAGCTGCGTTTCCAACTTTTATGTCAAAAACGACTTTTCAGCCTAGACAGAGTCCAAAAGTGGATTCTCTTCTAGAATACCTAGATTCCATGATTTCCTTCAGTTAATGTATCTCAGAACACCAGACTTTCATGTTCTATTATAAAGTAAGAGTACCTGATGCTCTCATCACGTTTTACTACCTTAAGCTGCATTTCCAACTTTTTTGTCAAAAAACGACTTTTCAGCCTAGACAGAGTCCACAAGTGGATTCTCTTCTAGAATACTTAGATTCCATGATTTCCTTCAGTTAATGTATCTCAGAACACCAGACTTTCATGTTCTATTATAATGTAAGAGTACCTGATGCTCTCATCACATTTTACCACTTTAAGCTGCATTTGCAACTTTTTTGTCAAAAAACGACTTTTCAGCCTAGACAGAGTCCAAAGCTGCGTTTCCAACTTTTATGTCAAAAAACGACTTTTCAGCCTAGACAGAGTCCAAAGCTGCGTTTCCAACTTTTATGTCAAAAAACGACTTTTCAGCCTAGACAGAGTCCAAAGCTGCGTTTCCAACTTTTATGTCAAAAAACGACTTTTCAGCCTAGACAGAGTCCAAAAGTGGATTCTCTTCTAGAATACTTAGATTCCATGATTTCCTTCAGTTAATGTATCTCAGAACACCAGACTTTCATGTTCTATTATAATGTAAGAGTACCTGATGCTCTCATCACGTTTTACTACCTTAAGCTGCATTTCCAACTTTTTTGTCAAAAAACGACTTTTCAGCCTAGACAGAGTCCACAAGTGGATTCTCTTCTAGAATACTTAGATTCCATGATTTCCTTCAGTTAATGTATCTCAGAACACCAGACTTTCATGTTCTATTATAATGTAAGAGTACCTGATGCTCTCATCACATTTTACCACTTTAAGCTGCATTTGCAACTTTTTTGTCAAAAAACGACTTTTCAGCCTAGACAGAGTCCAAAGCTGCGTTTCCAACTTTTATGTCAAAAAACGACTTTTCAGCCTAGACAGAGTCCAAAGCTGCGTTTCCAACTTTTATGTCAAAAAACGACTTTTCAGCCTAGACAGAGTCCAAAAGTGGATTCTCTTCTAGAATACCTAGATTCCATGATTTCCTTCAGTTAATGTATCTCAGAACACCAGACTTTCATGTTCTATTATAAAGTAAGAGTACCTGATGCTCTCATCACGTTTTACTACCTTAAGCTGCATTTCCAACTTTTTTGTCAAAAAACGACTTTTCAGCCTAGACAGAGTCCACAAGTGGATTCTCTTCTAGAATACTTAGATTCCATGATTTCCTTCAGTTAATGTATCTCAGAACACCAGACTTTCATGTTCTATTATAATGTAAGAGTACCTGATGCTCTCATCACATTTTACCACTTTAAGCTGCATTTGCAACTTTTTTGTCAAAAAACGACTTTTCAGCCTAGACAGAGTCCAAAGCTGCGTTTCCAACTTTTATGTCAAAAAACGACTTTTCAGCCTAGACAGAGTCCAAAGCTGCGTTTCCAACTTTTATGTCAAAAAACGACTTTTCAGCCTAGACAGAGTCCAAAAGTGGATTCTCTTCTAGAATACTTAGATTCCATGATTTCCTTCAGTTAATGTATCTCAGAACACCAGACTTTCATGTTCTATTATAATGTAAGAGTACCTGATGCTCTCATCACGTTTTACTACCTTAAGCTGCATTTCCAACTTTTTTGGTCAAAAAACGACTTTTCAGCCTAGACAGAGTCCAAAGCTGCGTTTCCAACTTTTATGTCAAAAAAACGACTTTTCAGCCTAGACAGAGTCCAAAAGTGGATTCTCTTCTAGAATACCTAGATTCCATGATTTCCTTCAGTTAATGTATCTCAGAACACCAGACTTTCATGTTCTATTATAAAGTAAGAGTACCTGATGCTCTCATCACGTTTTACTACCTTAAGCTGCATTTCCAACTTTTTTGTCAAAAAACGACTTTTCAGCCTAGACAGAGTCCACAAGTGGATTATCTTCTAGAATACTTAGATTCCATGATTTCCTTCAGTTAATGTATCTCAGAACACCAGACTTTCATGTTCTATTATAATGTAAGAGTACCTGATGCTCTCATCACATTTTACCACTTTAAGCTGCATTTGCAACTTTTTTGTCAAAAAACGACTTTTCAGCCTAGACAGAGTCCAAAGCTGCGTTTCCAACTTTTATGTCAAAAAACGACTTTTCAGCCTAGACAGAGTCCAAAAGTGGATTCTCTTCTAGAATACTTAGATTCCATGATTTCCTTCAGTTAATGTATCTCAGAACACCAGACTTTCATGTTCTATTATAATGTAAGAGTACCTGATGCTCTCATCACGTTTTACTACCTTAAGCTGCATTTCCAACTTTTTTGGTCAAAAAACGACTTTTCAGCCTAGACAGAGTCCAAAGCTGCGTTTCCAACTTTTATGTCAAAAAACGACTTTTCAGCCTAGACAGAGTCCAAAAGTGGATTCTCTTCTAGAATACCTAGATTCCATGATTTCCTTCAGTTAATGTATCTCAGAACACCAGACTTTCATGTTCTATTATAAAGTAAGAGTACCTGATGCTCTCATCACGTTTTACTACCTTAAGCTGCATTTCCAACTTTTTGTCAAAAAACGACTTTTCAGCCTAGACAGAGTCCACAAGTGGATTCTCTTCTAGAATACTTAGATTCCATGATTTCCTTCAGTTAATGTATCTCAGAACACCAGACTTTCATGTTCTATTATAATGTAAGAGTACCTGATGCTCTCATCACATTTTACCACTTTAAGCTGCATTTGCAACTTTTTTGTCAAAAAACGACTTTTCAGCCTAGACAGAGTCCAAAGCTGCGTTTCCAACTTTTATGTCAAAAAACGACTTTTCAGCCTAGACAGAGTCCAAAGCTGCGTTTCCAACTTTTATGTCAAAAAACGACTTTTCAGCCTAGACAGAGTCCAAAAGTGGATTCTCTTCTAGAATACTTAGATTCCATGATTTCCTTCAGTTAATGTATCTCAGAACACCAGACTTTCATGTTCTATTATAATGTAAGAGTACCTGATGCTCTCATCACGTTTTACTACCTTAAGCTGCATTTCCAACTTTTTTGTCAAAAAACGACTTTTCAGCCTAGACAGAGTCCACAAGTGGATTCTCTTCTAGAATACTTAGATTCCATGATTTCCTTCAGTTAATGTATCTCAGAACACCAGACTTTCATGTTCTATTATAATGTAAGAGTACCTGATGCTCTCATCACATTTTACCACTTTAAGCTGCATTTGCAACTTTTTTGTCAAAAAACGACTTTTCAGCCTAGACAGAGTCCAAAGCTGCGTTTCCAACTTTTATGTCAAAAAACGACTTTTCAGCCTAGACAGAGTCCAAAAGTGGATTCTCTTCTAGAATACTTAGATTCCATGATTTCCTTCAGTTAATGTATCTCAGAACACCAGACTTTCATGTTCTATTATAATGTAAGAGTACCTGATGCTCTCATCACGTTTTACTACCTTAAGCTGCATTTCCAACTTTTTTGGTCAAAAAACGACTTTTCAGCCTAGACAGAGTCCAAAGCTGCGTTTCCAACTTTTATGTCAAAAAACGACTTTTCAGCCTAGACAGAGTCCAAAAGTGGATTCTCTTCTAGAATACCTAGATTCCATGATTTCCTTCAGTTAATGTATCTCAGAACACCAGACTTTCATGTTCTATTATAAAGTAAGAGTACCTGATGCTCTCATCACGTTTTACTACCTTAAGCTGCATTTCCAACTTTTTTGTCAAAAAACGACTTTTCAGCCTAGACAGAGTCCACAAGTGGATTCTCTTCTAGAATACTTAGATTCCATGATTTCCTTCAGTTAATGTATCTCAGAACACCAGACTTTCATGTTCTATTATAATGTAAGAGTACCTGATGCTCTCATCACATTTTACCACTTTAAGCTGCATTTGCAACTTTTTTGTCAAAAAACGACTTTTCAGCCTAGACAGAGTCCAAAGCTGCGTTTCCAACTTTTATGTCAAAAAACGACTTTTCAGCCTAGACAGAGTCCAAAAGTGGATTCTCTTCTAGAATACTTAGATTCCATGATTTCCTTCAGTTAATGTATCTCAGAACACCAGACTTTCATGTTCTATTATAATGTAAGAGTACCTGATGCTCTCATCACGTTTTACTACCTTAAGCTGCATTTCCAACTTTTTTGTCAAAAAACGACTTTTCAGCCTAGACAGAGTCCACAAGTGGATTCTCTTCTAGAATACTTAGATTCCATGATTTCCTTCAGTTAATGTATCTCAGAACACCAGACTTTCATGTTCTATTATAATGTAAGAGTACCTGATGCTCTCATCACATTTTACCACTTTAAGCTGCATTTGCAACTTTTTTGTCAAAAAACGACTTTTCAGCCTAGACAGAGTCCAAAGCTGCGTTTCCAACTTTTATGTCAAAAAACGACTTTTCAGCCTAGACAGAGTCCAAAGCTGCGTTTCCAACTTTTATGTCAAAAAAACGACTTTTCAGCCTAGACAGAGTCCAAAAGTGGATTCTCTTCTAGAATACCTAGATTCCATGATTTCCTTCAGTTAATGTATCTCAGAACACCAGACTTTCATGTTCTATTATAAAGTAAGAGTACCTGATGCTCTCATCACGTTTTACTACCTTAAGCTGCATTTCCAACTTTTTTGTCAAAAAACGACTTTTCAGCCTAGACAGAGTCCACAAGTGGATTCTCTTCTAGAATACTTAGATTCCATGATTTCCTTCAGTTAATGTATCTCAGAACACCAGACTTTCATGTTCTATTATAATGTAAGAGTACCTGATGCTCTCATCACATTTTACCACTTTAAGCTGCATTTGCAACTTTTTTGTCAAAAAACGACTTTTCAGCCTAGACAGAGTCCAAAGCTGCGTTTCCAACTTTTATGTCAAAAAACGACTTTTCAGCCTAGACAGAGTCCAAAGCTGCGTTTCCAACTTTTATGTCAAAAAACGACTTTTCAGCCTAGACAGAGTCCAAAAGTGGATTCTCTTCTAGAATACTTAGATTCCATGATTTCCTTCAGTTAATGTATCTCAGAACACCAGACTTTCATGTTCTATTATAATGTAAGAGTACCTGATGCTCTCATCACGTTTTACTACCTTAAGCTGCATTTCCAACTTTTTTGGTCAAAAAACGACTTTTCAGCCTAGACAGAGTCCAAAGCTGCGTTTCCAACTTTTATGTCAAAAAACGACTTTTCAGCCTAGACAGAGTCCAAAAGTGGATTCTCTTCTAGAATACCTAGATTCCATGATTTCCTTCAGTTAATGTATCTCAGAACACCAGACTTTCATGTTCTATTATAAAGTAAGAGTACCTGATGCTCTCATCACGTTTTACTACCTTAAGCTGCATTTCCAACTTTTTTGTCAAAAAACGACTTTTCAGCCTAGACAGAGTCCACAAGTGGATTCTCTTCTAGAATACTTAGATTCCATGATTTCCTTCAGTTAATGTATCTCAGAACACCAGACTTTCATGTTCTATTATAATGTAAGAGTACCTGATGCTCTCATCACGTTTTACTACCTTAAGCTGCATTTCCAACTTTTTTGTCAAAAAACGACTTTTCAGCCTAGACAGAGTCCACAAGTGGATTCTCTTC
Organism: Myoxocephalus aenaeus; assembly: GCA_038501785.1. Taxonomy (NCBI): domain Eukaryota; kingdom Metazoa; phylum Chordata; class Actinopteri; order Perciformes; family Cottidae; genus Myoxocephalus; species Myoxocephalus aenaeus. The sequence continues at coordinate 19,386 of JBAMJR010000703.1, read as the reverse complement.
TAGAATACTTAGATTCCATGATTTCCTTCAGTTAATGTATCTCAGAACACCAGACTTTCATGTTCTATTATAATGTAAGAGTACCTGATGCTCTCATCACATTTTACCACTTTAAGCTGCATTTGCAACTTTTTTGTCAAAAAACGACTTTTCAGCCTAGACAGAGTCCAAAGCTGCGTTTCCAACTTTTATGTCAAAAAACGACTTTTCAGCCTAGACAGAGTCCAAAGCTGCGTTTCCAACTTTTATGTCAAAAAACGACTTTTCAGCCTAGACAGAGTCCAAAAGTGGATTCTCTTCTAGAATACCTAGATTCCATGATTTCCTTCAGTTAATGTATCTCAGAACACCAGACTTTCATGTTCTATTATAAAGTAAGAGTACCTGATGCTCTCATCACGTTTTACTACCTTAAGCTGCATTTCCAACTTTTTTGTCAAAAAACGACTTTTCAGCCTAGACAGAGTCCACAAGTGGATTCTCTTCTAGAATACTTAGATTCCATGATTTCCTTCAGTTAATGTATCTCAGAACACCAGACTTTCATGTTCTATTATAATGTAAGAGTACCTGATGCTCTCATCACATTTTACCACTTTAAGCTGCATTTGCAACTTTTTTGTCAAAAAACGACTTTTCAGCCTTGACAGAGTCCAAAGCTGCGTTTCCAACTTTTATGTCAAAAAACGACTTTTCAGCCTAGACAGAGTCCAAAAGTGGATTCTCTTCTAGAATACTTAGATTCCATGATTTCCTTCAGTTAATGTATCTCAGAACACCAGACTTTCATGTTCTATTATAATGTAAGAGTACCTGATGCTCTCATCACGTTTTACTACCTTAAGCTGCATTTCCAACTTTTTTGGTCAAAAAACGACTTTTCAGCCTAGACAGAGTCCAAAGCTGCGTTTCCAACTTTTATGTCAAAAAACGACTTTTCAGCCTAGACAGAGTCCAAAAGTGGATTCTCTTCTAGAATACCTAGATTCCATGATTTCCTTCAGTTAATGTATCTCAGAACACCAGACTTTCATGTTCTATTATAAAGTAAGAGTACCTGATGCTCTCATCACGTTTTACTACCTTAAGCTGCATTTCCAACTTTTTTGTCAAAAAACGACTTTTCAGCCTAGACAGAGTCCACAAGTGGATTCTCTTCTAGAATACTTAGATTCCATGATTTCCTTCAGTTAATGTATCTCAGAACACCAGACTTTCATGTTCTATTATAATGTAAGAGTACCTGATGCTCTCATCACATTTTACTACCTTAAGCTGCATTTCCAACTTTTTTGTCAAAAAACGACTTTTCAGCCTAGACAGAGTCCACAAGTGGATTCTCTTCTAGAATACTTAGATTCCATGATTTCCTTCAGTTAATGTATCTCAGAACACCAGACTTTCATGTTCTATTATAATGTAAGAGTACCTGATGCTCTCATCACATTTTACCACTTTAAGCTGCATTTGCAACTTTTTTGTCAAAAAACGACTTTTCAGCCTAGACAGAGTCCAAAGCTGCGTTTCCAACTTTTATGTCAAAAAACGACTTTTCAGCCTAGACAGAGTCCAAAAGTGGATTCTCTTCTAGAATACTTAGATTCCATGATTTCCTTCAGTTAATGTATCTCAGAACACCAGACTTTCATGTTCTATTATAATGTAAGAGTACCTGATGCTCTCATCACGTTTTACTACCTTAAGCTGCATTTCCAACTTTTTTGGTCAAAAAACGACTTTTCAGCCTAGACAGAGTCCAAAGCTGCGTTTCCAACTTTTATGTCAAAAAACGACTTTTCAGCCTAGACAGAGTCCAAAAGTGGATTCTCTTCTAGAATACCTAGATTCCATGATTTCCTTCAGTTAATGTATCTCAGAACACCAGACTTTCATGTTCTATTATAAAGTAAGAGTACCTGATGCTCTCATCACGTTTTACTACCTTAAGCTGCATTTCCAACTTTTTTGTCAAAAAACGACTTTTCAGCCTAGACAGAGTCCACAAGTGGATTCTCTTCTAGAATACTTAGATTCCATGATTTCCTTCAGTTAATGTATCTCAGAACACCAGACTTTCATGTTCTATTATAATGTAAGAGTACCTGATGCTCTCATCACATTTTACCACTTTAAGCTGCATTTGCAACTTTTTTGTCAAAAAACGACTTTTCAGCCTAGACAGAGTCCAAAGCTGCGTTTCCAACTTTTATGTCAAAAAACGACTTTTCAGCCTAGACAGAGTCCAAAGCTGCGTTTCCAACTTTTATGTCAAAAAACGACTTTTCAGCCTAGACAGAGTCCAAAAGTGGATTCTCTTCTAGAATACTTAGATTCCATGATTTCCTTCAGTTAATGTATCTCAGAACACCAGACTTTCATGTTCTATTATAATGTAAGAGTACCTGATGCTCTCATCACGTTTTACTACCTTAAGCTGCATTTCCAACTTTTTTGGTCAAAAAACGACTTTTCAGCCTAGACAGAGTCCAAAGCTGCGTTTCCAACTTTTATGTCAAAAAACGACTTTTCAGCCTAGACAGAGTCCAAAAGTGGATTCTCTTCTAGAATACCTAGATTCCATGATTTCCTTCAGTTAATGTATCTCAGAACACCAGACTTTCATGTTCTATTATAATGTAAGAGTACCTGATGCTCTCATCACGTTTTACTACCTTAAGCTGCATTTCCAACTTTTTTGTCAAAAAACGACTTTTCAGCCTAGACAGAGTCCACAAGTGGATTCTCTTCTAGAATACTTAGATTCCATGATTTCCTTCAGTTAATGTATCTCAGAACACCAGACTTTCATGTTCTATTATAATGTAAGAGTACCTGATGCTCTCATCACATTTTACCACTTTAAGCTGCATTTGCAACTTTTTTGTCAAAAACGACTTTTCAGCCTAGACAGAGTCCAAAGCTGCGTTTCCAACTTTTATGTCAAAAAACGACTTTTCAGCCTAGACAGAGTCCAAAGCTGCGTTTCCAACTTTTATGTCAAAAAACGACTTTTCAGCCTAGACAGAGTCCAAAAGTGGATTCTCTTCTAGAATACTTAGATTCCATGATTTCCTTCAGTTAATGTATCTCAGAACACCAGACTTTCATGTTCTATTATAATGTAAGAGTACCTGATGCTCTCATCACGTTTTACTACCTTAAGCTGCATTTCCAACTTTTTTGGTCAAAAAACGACTTTTCAGCCTAGACAGAGTCCAAAGCTGCGTTTCCAACTTTTATGTCAAAAAACGACTTTTCAGCCTAGACAGAGTCCAAAAGTGGATTCTCTTCTAGAATACCTAGATTCCATGATTTCCTTCAGTTAATGTATCTCAGAACACCAGACTTTCATGTTCTATTATAAAGTAAGAGTACCTGATGCTCTCATCACGTTTTACTACCTTAAGCTGCATTTCCAACTTTTTTGTCAAAAAACGACTTTTCAGCCTAGACAGAGTCCAAAAGTGGATTCTCTTCTAGAATACTTAGATTCCATGATTTCCTTCAGTTAATGTATCTCAGAACACCAGACTTTCATGTTCTATTATAATGTAAGAGTACCTGATGCTCTCATCACATTTTACCACTTTAAGCTGCATTTGCAACTTTTTGTCAAAAAACGACTTTTCAGCCTAGACAGAGTCCAAAGCTGCGTTTCCAACTTTTATGTCAAAAAACGACTTTTCAGCCTAGACAGAGTCCAAAGCTGCGTTTCCAACTTTTATGTCAAAAAACGACTTTTCAGCCTAGACAGAGTCCAAAAGTGGATTCTCTTCTAGAATACTTAGATTCCATGATTTCCTTCAGTTAATGTATCTCAGAACACCAGACTTTCATGTTCTATTATAATGTAAGAGTACCTGATGCTCTCATCACGTTTTACTACCTTAAGCTGCATTTCCAACTTTTTTGGTCAAAAAACGACTTTTCAGCCTAGACAGAGTCCAAAGCTGCGTTTCCAACTTTTATGTCAAAAAACGACTTTTCAGCCTAGACAGAGTCCAAAAGTGGATTCTCTTCTAGAATACCTAGATTCCATGATTTCCTTCAGTTAATGTATCTCAGAACACCAGACTTTCATGTTCTATTATAAAGTAAGAGTACCTGATGCTCTCATCACGTTTTACTACCTTAAGCTGCATTTCCAACTTTTTTGTCAAAAAACGACTTTTCAGCCTAGACAGAGTCCACAAGTGGATTCTCTTCTAGAATACTTAGATTCCATGATTTCCTTCAGTTAATGTATCTCAGAACACCAGACTTTCATGTTCTATTATAATGTAAGAGTACCTGATGCTCTCATCACATTTTACCACTTTAAGCTGCATTTGCAACTTTTTTGTCAAAAAACGACTTTTCAGCCTAGACAGAGTCCAAAGCTGCGTTTCCAACTTTTATGTCAAAAAACGACTTTTCAGCCTAGACAGAGTCCAAAGCTGCGTTTCCAACTTTTATGTCAAAAAACGACTTTTCAGCCTAGACAGAGTCCAAAAGTGGATTCTCTTCTAGAATACTTAGATTCCATGATTTCCTTCAGTTAATGTATCTCAGAACACCAGACTTTCATGTTCTATTATTATGTAAGAGTACCTGATGCTCTCATCACGTTTTACCACTTTAAGCTGCATTTCCAACTTTTTTGTCAAAAAACGACTTTTCAGCCTAGACAGTCCGAAGCTGCGTTTCCAACTTTTATGTCAAAAATCGACTTTTCAGCCTAGACAGAGTCCACAAGTGGATTCTCTTCTAGAATACTTAGTTTCCATGATTTCCTTCAGTTAATGTATCTCAGAACACCAGACTTTCATGTTCTATTATAAAGTAAGAGTACCTGATGGTCTCATCACGTTTTACTACCTTAAGCTGCATTTCCAACTGTTTTGTCAAAAAACGACTTTTCAGCCTAGACAGAGTCCAAAGCTGCGTTTCCAACTTTTATGTCAAAAAACAACTTTTCAGCCTAGACAGAGTCCAAAAGTGGATTCTCTTCTAGAATACTTAGATTTCATGATTTCCTTCAGTTAATGTATCTCAGAACACCAGACTTTCATGTTCTATTATAATTTAAGAGTACCTGATGCTCTCATCACGTTTTACTACCTTAAGCTGCATTTCCAACTTTTTTGTCAAAAAACGACTTTTCAGCCTAGACAGAGTCCAAAGCTGCGTTTCCAACTTTTATGTCAAAAAACGACTTTTCAGCCTAGACAGAGTCCAAAAGTGGATTCTCTTCTAGAATACTTAGATTCCATGATTTCCTTCAGTTAATGTATCTCAGAACACCAGACTTTCATGTTCTATTATAATGTAAGAGTACCTGATGCTCTCATCACGTTTTACTACCTTAAGCTGCATTTCCAACTTTTTTGGTCAAAAAACGACTTTTCAGCCTAGACAGAGTCCAAAGCTGCGTTTCCAACTTTTATGTCAAAAAACGACTTTTCAGCCTAGACAGAGTCCAAAAGTGGATTCTCTTCTAGAATACCTAGATTCCATGATTTCCTTCAGTTAATGTATCTCAGAACACCAGACGTTCATGTTCTATTATAAAGTAAGAGTACCTGATGCTCTCATCACGTTTTACTACCTTAAGCTGCATTTCCAACTTTTTTGTCAAAAAACGACTTTTCAGCCTAGACAGAGTCCACAAGTGGATTCTCTTCTAGAATACTTAGATTCCATGATTTCCTTCAGTTAATGTATCTCAGAACACCAGACTTTCATGTTCTATTATAATGTAAGAGTACCTGATGCTCTCATCACATTTTACCACTTTAAGCTGCATTTGCAACTTTTTTGTCAAAAAACGACTTTTCAGCCTAGACAGAGTCCAAAGCTGCGTTTCCAACTTTTATGTCAAAAAACGACTTTTCAGCCTAGACAGAGTCCAAAGCTGCGTTTCCAACTTTTATGTCAAAAAACGACTTTTCAGCCTAGACAGAGTCCAAAAGTGGATTCTCTTCTAGAATACTTAGATTCCATGATTTCCTTCAGTTAATGTATCTCAGAACACCAGACTTTCATGTTCTATTATAATGTAAGAGTACCTGATGCTCTCATCACGTTTTACTACCTTAAGCTGCATTTCCAACTTTTTTGGTCAAAAAACGACTTTTCAGCCTAGACAGAGTCCAAAGCTGCGTTTCCAACTTTTATGTCAAAAAACGACTTTTCAGCCTAGACAGAGTCCACAAGTGGATTCTCTTCTAGAATACTTAGATTCCATGATTTCCTTCAGTTAATGTATCTCAGAACACCAGACTTTCATGTTCTATTATAATGTAAGAGTACCTGATGCTCTCATCACATTTTACCACTTTAAGCTGCATTTGCAACTTTTTTGTCAAAAAACGACTTTTCAGCCTAGACAGAGTCCAAAGCTGCGTTTCCAACTTTTATGTAAAAAAAAAGGACTTTTCAGCCTAGACAGAGTCCAAAGCTGCGTTTCCAACTTTTATGTCAAAAAACGACTTTTCAGCCTAGACAGAGTCCAAAAGTGGATTCTCTTCTAGAATACTTAGATTCCATGATTTCCTTCAGTTAATGTATCTCAGAACACCAGACTTTCATGTTCTATTATTATGTAAGAGTACCTGATGCTCTCATCACGTTTTACCACTTTAAGCTGCATTTCCAACTTTTTTGTCAAAAAACGACTTTTCAGCCTAGACAGAGTCCGAAGCTGCGTTTCCAACTTTTATGTCAAAAAACGACTTTTCAGCCTAGACAGAGTCCACAAGTGGATTCTCTTCTAGAATACTTAGTTTCCATGATTTCCTTCAGTTAATGTATCTCAGAACACCAGACTTTCATGTTCTATTATAAAGTAAGAGTACCTGATGGTCTCATCACGTTTTACTACCTTAAGCTGCATTTCCAACTGTTTTGTCAAAAAACGACTTTTCAGCCTAGACAGAGTCCAAAGCTGCGTTTCCAACTTTTATGTCAAAAAACAACTTTTCAGCCTAGACAGAGTCCAAAAGTGGATTCTCTTCTAGAATACTTAGATTTCATGATTTCCTTCAGTTAATGTATCTCAGAACACCAGACTTTCATGTTCTATTATAATTTAAGAGTACCTGATGCTCTCATCACGTTTTACTACCTTAAGCTGCATTTCCAACTTTTTTGTCAAAAAACGACTTTTCAGCCTAGACAGAGTCCAAAGCTGCGTTTCCAACTTTTATGTCAAAAAACGACTTTTCAGCCTAGACAGAGTCCAAAAGTGGATTCTCTTCTAGAATACTTAGATTCCATGATTTCCTTCAGTTAATGTATCTCAGAACACCAGACTTTCATGTTCTATTATAAAGTAAGAGTACCTGATGCTCTCATCACGTTTTACAACCTTAAGCTGCATTTCCAACTTGACGTGACGTGACGTGGTGACGTGATGTGACGTGGTGACGTGACGTGTCGTGGGGACGTGTCTTGGTGACGTGGTGACGTGACGTGTCGTGGTGACGTGTCGTGGTGACGTGACGTGGTGACGTGTCGTGGTGACGTGTCGTGGTGACGTGACGTGGTGACGTGTCGTTGTGACGTGACGTGGTGACGTGACGTGGTGACGTGACGACGTGACGTGACGACGTGACGTGACGACGTGACGTGGTCTGACGTGTCGTGGTGACGTGACGACGTGTCGTGGTGACGTGTCTTGGTGACGTGGTGACGTGACGTGTCGTGGTGACGTGTCGTGGTGACGTGACGTGGTGACGTGTCGTGGTGACGTGTCGTGGTGACGTGACGTGGTGACGTGTCGTTGTGACGTGACGTGGTGACGTGACGTGGTGACGTGACGACGTGACGTGACGACGTGACGTGACGACGTGACGTGGTCTGACGTGTCGTGGTGACGTGACGACGTGTCGTGGTGACGTGACGTGGTGACGTGACGGTGTTTTAGTTCCTGACACGACACGTCGTCACGTCGTCACGTGACGTGACGTGACGACGTGTCGTGGTGACGTGACGACGTGACGTGGTCTGACGTGTCGTGGTGACGTGACGTGGTCTGACGTGTCGTGGTGACGTGACGACGTGTCGTGACGTGACGTGGTGACGTGACGTGGTGACGTGGTGACGTGACGTGGTGACGTGTCGTGGTGACGTGACGTGTCGTGGTGACGTGTCGTGGTGACGTGACGTGGTGACGTGTCGTCGTGACGTGGTGACGTGTCGTGGTGACGTGACGTGGTGACGTGACGACGTGACGACGTGACGTGACGTGGTGACGTGACGACGTGACGTGACGTGACGACGTGACGTGACGTGACGACGTGACGTGACGACGTGACGTGACGACGTGACGTGACGACGTGACGTGACGACGTGACGTGACGACGTGACGTGACGACGTGTCGTGACGACGTGACGTGACGACGTGACGTGACGACGTGACGTGGTCTGACGTGTCGTGGTCTGACGTGTCGTGGTGACGTGACGACGTGACGTGGTGACTTGACGTGGTGACGTGACGTGGTGACGTGACGACGACGTGTCGTGGTGACGTGACGTGACGACGTGACGTGGTGACGTGACGTGGTGACGTGTCGTGGAGACGTGACGTGGTGACGTGACGACGTGACGACGTGACGTGACGACGTGACGTGACGACGTGACGTGACGACGTGACGTGGTCTGACGTGACGACGTGACGTGACGACGTGACGTGGTCTGACGTGTCGTGGTGACGTGACTACGTGACGTGACGTGGTGACGTGACGTGTCGTGGTGACGTGACGACGTGACGTGACGTGGTGACGTGACGTGACGTGTCGTGGTGACGTGACGTGGTGACGTGACTGTGTTTTAGTTCCTGACACGACACGTCGTCACGTCGTCACGTGACGACGACGTGTCGTGGTGACGTGACGTGACGACGTGTCGTGGTGACGTGACGTGACGACGTGTCGTGGTGACGTGACGACGTGACGTGGTCTGACGTGTCGTGGTGACGTGACGTGGTGACGTGTCGTGGTGACGTGACGTGTCGTGGTGACGTGTCGTGGTGACGTGACGTGGTGACGTGACGTGGTGACGTGTCGTCGTGACGTGGTGACGTGTCGTGGTGACGTGACGTGGTGACGTGACGACGTGACGTGGTGACTTGACGTGGTGACGTGACGTGGTGACGTGACGACGACGTGTCGTGGTGACGTGACGTGACGACGTGACGTGGTGACGTGACGTGGTGACGTGTCGTGGTGACGTGACGTGACGACGTGACGTGGTGACGTGAAGTGACGACGTGTTGTGGTGACGTGACGACGTGACGTGGTCTGACGTGTCGTGGTGACGTGACGACGTGACGTGACGTGGTGACGTGACGTGGTGACGTGTCGTCGTGACGTGGTGACGTGTCGTGGTGACGTGACGTGGTGACGTGACGACGTGACGACGTGACGTGGTGACGTGACGACGTGACGTGACGTGGTTACGTGACGTGACGACGTGACGTGACGACGTGACGTTGTCTGACGTGTTGTGGTGACGTGACGACGTGACGTGGTGACGTGACGTGGTGACGTGACGACGACGTGACGACGTGACGTGGTGACGTGACGACGTGACGTGACGTGTCGTGGTGACGTGTCGTGGTGACGTGACGTGGTGACGTGTCGTGGTGACGTGACGTGGTGACGTGTCGTGGTGACGTGACGTGGTGACGTGACGACGTGACGTGACGACGTGACGTGACGACGTGACGTGGTCTAACGTGTCGTGGTGACGTGACTACGTGACGTGACGTGGTGACGTGACGTGTCGTGGTGACGTGACGACGTGACGTGACGTGACGTGGTGACGTGACGTGACGTGTCGTGGTGACGTGACGTGGTGACGTGACGGTGTTTTAGTTCCTAACACGACACGTCGTCACGTGACGACGACGTGACGTGGTGACGTGACGGTGTTTTAGTTCCTGACACGACACGTCGTCACGTCGTCACGTGACGACGACGTGTCGTGGTGACGTGACGTGACGACGTGTCGTGGTGACGTGACGTGACGACGTGACGTGGTGACGTGACGTGGTGACGTGTCGTGGTGACGTGACGTGACGACGTGACGACGTGACGTGACGACGTGACGTGACGACGTGACGTGACGACGTGACGTGACGACGTGACGTGGTCTGACGTGACGACGTGACGTGACGACGTGTCGTGACGTGGTGACGTGACGTGGTGACGTGGTGACGTGACGTGGTGACGTGTCGTGGTGACGTGACGTGTCGTGGTGACGTGTCGTGGTGACGTGACGTGGTGACGTGTCGTCGTGACGTGGTGACGTGTCGTGGTGACGTGACGTGGTGACGTGACGACGTGACGACGTGACGTGACGTGGTGACGTGACGACGTGACGTGACGTGGTGACGTGACGTGACGACGTGACGTGACGTGACGACGTGACGTGACGACGTGACGTGACGACGTGTCGTGACGACGTGACGTGACGACGTGACGTGACGACGTGACGTGGTCTGACGTGTCGTGGTCTGACGTGTCGTGGTGACGTGACGACGTGACGTGGTGACTTGACGTGGTGACGTGACGTGGTGACGTGACGACGACGTGTCGTGGTGACGTGACGTGACGACGTGACGTGGTGACGTGACGTGGTGACGTGTCGTGGTGACGTGACGTGGTGACGTGACGACGTGACGTGACGTGGTGACGTGACGTGTCGTGGTGACGTGACGACGTGACGTGACGTGGTGACGTGACGTGACGTGTCGTGGTGACGTGACGTGGTGACGTGACTGTGTTTTAGTTCCTGACACGACACGTCGTCACGTCGTCACGTGACGACGACGTGTCGTGGTGACGTGACGTGACGACGTGTCGTGGTGACGTGACGTGACGACGTGTCGTGGTGACGTGACGACGTGACGTGGTCTGACGTGTCGTGGTGACGTGACGTGGTGACGTGTCGTGGTGACGTGACGTGTCGTGGTGACGTGTCGTGGTGACGTGACGTGGTGACGTGACGTGGTGACGTGTCGTCGTGACGTGGTGACGTGTCGTGGTGACGTGACGTGGTGACGTGACGACGTGACGTGGTGACTTGACGTGGTGACGTGACGTGGTGACGTGACGACGACGTGTCGTGGTGACGTGACGTGACGACGTGACGTGGTGACGTGACGTGGTGACGTGTCGTGGTGACGTGACGTGACGACGTGACGTGGTGACGTGAAGTGACGACGTGTTGTGGTGACGTGACGACGTGACGTGGTCTGACGTGTCGTGGTGACGTGACGACGTGACGTGACGTGGTGACGTGACGTGTCGTCGTGACGTGGTGACGTGTCGTGGTGACGTGACGTGGTGACGTGACGACGTGACGACGTGACGTGACGTGACGACGTGACGTGGTCTGACGTGTTGTGGTGACGTGACGACGTGACGTGGTGACGTGACGTGGTGACGTGACGACGACGTGTCGTGGTGACGTGACGTGACGACGTGACGTGGTGACGTGACGTGGTGACGTGACGTGGTGACGTGTCGTCGTGACGTGGTGACGTGACGACGTGACGTGACGTGACGTGGTGACGTGACGTGACAGAGTCCAATGCTGCGTTTTCAACTTTTATGTCAAAAAACGACTTTTCAGCCTAGACAGAGTCCAAAAGTGGATTCTCTTCTAGAATGCTTACATTCCATGATTTCCTTCAGTTAATGTATCTCAGAACACCATACTTTCATGTTTCATTATAATGTAAGAGTACCTGATGCTCTCATCACGTTTTACTACCTTAAGCTGCATTTCCAACTTGACGTGACGTGACGTGACGTGGTGACGTGACGTGACGTGGTGACGTGTCTTGGTGACGTGGTGAAGTGACGTGGTGACGTGACGTGTCGTGGTGACGTGTCGTGGTGACGTGTCGTGGTGACGTGACGTGGTGACGTGTCGTGGTGACGTGACGTGGTGACGTGTCGTTGTGACGTGACGTGGTGACGTGACGACGTGACGACGTGACGACGTGACGTGGTCTGACGTGTCGTGGTGACGTGACGACGTGACGTGACGTGGTGACGTGACGTGTCGTGGTGACGTGGTGACGTGACGTGACGTGGTGACGTGACGTGACGTGCCGTGGTGACGTGACGTGACGACGTGTCGTGGTGACGTGACGACGTGACGTGGTCTGACGTGTCGTGGTGACGTGACGTGGACTGACGTGTCGTGGTGACGTGACGACGTGACGTGACGTGACGTGACGTGGTGACGTGACGTGGTGACGTGACGTGTCGTGGTGACGTGACGTGGTGACGTGTCGTCGTGACGTGGTGACGTGACGTGGTGACGTGACGACGTGACGTGACGTGGTGACGTGACGTGACGACGTGACGTGACGACGTGACGTGACGACGTGACGTGACGACGTGACGTGACGACGTGACGTGACGACGTGACGTGGTCTGACGTGTCGTGGTGACGTGACGACGTGACGTGGCGACGTGACGTGGTGACGTGTCTTCGTGACGTGGTGACGTGTTGTGTCGTGGTGACGTGTCGTGGTGACGTGACGTGGTGACGTGACGACGTGACGACGTGACGTGACGTGACGTGGTGACGTGACGACGTGACGACGTGACGTGACGTGACGTGGTGACGTGACGTGACAGAGTCCAAAGCTGCGTTTTCAACTTTTATGTCAAAAAACGACTTTTCAGCCTAGACAGAGTCCACAAGTGGATTCTCTTCTAGAATACTTAGATTCCATGAATTCCTTCAGTTATTGTATCTCAGACCACCAGACTTTTATCTTTCATTATAATGTAAGAGTACCTGATGCTCTCATCACGTTTTACCACTTTAAGCTGCATTTCCAACTTTTATGTCAAAAAACGACTTTTCAGCCTAGACAGAGTCCGAAGCTGCGTTTCCAACTTTTATGTCAAAAAACGACTTTTCAGCCTAGACAGAGTCCACAAGTGGATTCTCTTCTAGAATACTTAGTTTCCATGATTTCCTTCAGTTAATGTATCTCAGAACACCAGACTTTCATGTTCTATTCTAATGTTAGAGTACCTGATGCTCGCATCACGTTTTACTACCTTAAGCTGCATTTCCAACTTTTTTGGTCAAAAAACGACTTTTCAGCCTAGACAGAGTCCAAAGCTGCGTTTCCAACTTTTATGTCAAAAAACGACTTTTCAGCCTAGACAGAGTCCAAAAGTGGATTCTCTTCTAGAATACCTAGATTCCATGATTTCCTTCAGTTAATGTATCTCAGAACACCAGACTTTCATGTTCTATTATAAAGTAAGAGTACCTGATGCTCTCATCACGTTTTACTACCTTAAGCTGCATTTCCAACTTTTTTGTCAAAAAACGACTTTTCAGCCTAGACAGAGTCCAAAAGTGGATTCTCTTCTAGAATACTTAGATTCCATGATTTCCTTCAGTTAATGTATCTCAGAACACCAGACTTTCATGTTCTAATATAAAGTAAGAGTACCTGATGCTCTCATCACGTTTTACTACCTTAAGCTGCATTTCCAACTTTTTTGTCAAAAAACGACTTTTCAGCCTAGACAGAGTCCACAAGTGGATTCTCTTCTAGAATACTTAGTTTCCATGATTTCCTTCAGTTAATGTATCTCAGAACACCAGACTTTCATGTTCTATTCTAATGTTAGAGTACCTGATGCTCGCATCACGTTTTACTACCTTAAGCTGCATTTCCAACTTTTTTGGTCAAAAAACGACTTTTCAGCCTAGACAGAGTCCAAAGCTGCGTTTCCAACTTTTATGTCAAAAAACGACTTTTCAGCCTAGACAGAGTCCAAAAGTGGATTCTCTTCTAGAATACCTAGATTCCATGATTTCCTTCAGTTAATGTATCTCAGAACACCAGACTTTCATGTTCTATTATAAAGTAAGAGTACCTGATGCTCTCATCACGTTTTACTACCTTAAGCTGCATTTCCAACTTTTTTGTCAAAAAACGACTTTTCAGCCTAGACAGAGTCCAAAAGTGGATTCTCTTCTAGAATACTTAGATTCCATGATTTCCTTCAGTTAATGTATCTCAGAACACCAGACTTCATGTTCTAATATAAAGTAAGAGTACCTGATGCTCTCATCACGTTTTACTACCTTAAGCTGCATTTCCAACTTTTTTGTCAAAAAACGACTTTTTCAGCCTAGACAGAGTCCACAAGTGGATTCTCTTCTAGAATACTTAGATTCCATGATTTCCTTCAGTTAATGTATCTCAGAACACCAGACTTTCATGTTCTATTATAATGTAAGAGTACCTGATGCTCTCATCACATTTTACCACTTTAAGCTGCATTTGCAACTTTTTTGTCAAAAAACGACTTTTCAGCCTAGACAGAGTCCAAAGCTGCGTTTCCAACTTTTATGTCAAAAAACAACTTTTCAGCCTAGACAGAGTCCAAAAGTGGATTCTCTTCTAGAATACCTAGATTCCATGATTTCCTTCAGTTAATGTATCTCAGAACACCAGACTTTCATGTTCTATTATAAAGTAAGAGTACCTGATGCTCTCATCACGTTTTACTACCTTAAGCTGCATTTCCAACTTTTTTGTCAAAAAACGACTTTTCAGCCTAGACAGAGTCCAAAAGTGGATTCTCTTCTAGAATACTTAGATTCCATGATTTCCTTCAGTTAATGTATCTCAGAACACCAGACTTTCATGTTCTAATATAAAGTAAGAGTACCTGATGCTCTCATCACGTTTTACTACCTTAAGCTGCATTTCCAACTTTTTTGTCAAAAAACGACTTTTCAGCCTAGACAGAGTCCACAAGTGGATTCTCTTCTAGAATACTTAGTTTCCATGATTTCCTTCAGTTAATGTATCTCAGAACACCAGACTTTCATGTTCTATTCTAATGTTAGAGTACCTGATGCTCGCATCACGTTTTACTACCTTAAGCTGCATTTCCAACTTTTTTGGTCAAAAAACGACTTTTCAGCCTAGACAGAGTCCAAAGCTGCGTTTCCAACTTTTATGTCAAAAAACGACTTTTCAGCCTAGACAGAGTCCAAAAGTGGATTCTCTTCTAGAATACCTAGATTCCATGATTTCCTTCAGTTAATGTATCTCAGAACACCAGACTTTCATGTTCTATTATAAAGTAAGAGTACCTGATGCTCTCATCACGTTTTACTACCTTAAGCTGCATTTCCAACTTTTTTGTCAAAAAACGACTTTTCAGCCTAGACAGAGTCCAAAAGTGGATTCTCTTCTAGAATACTTAGATTCCATGATTTCCTTCAGTTAATGTATCTCAGAACACCAGACTTTCATGTTCTAATATAAAGTAAGAGTACCTGATGCTCTCATCACGTTTTACTACCTTAAGCTGCATTTCCAACTTTTTTGTCAAAAAACGACTTTTCAGCCTAGACAGAGTCCACAAGTGGATTCTCTTCTAGAATACTTAGATTCCATGATTTCCTTCAGTTAATGTATCTCAGAACACCAGACTTTCATGTTCTATTATAATGTAAGAGTACCTGATGCTCTCATCACATTTTACCACTTTAAGCTGCATTTGCAACTTTTTTGTCAAAAAACGACTTTTCAGCCTAGACAGAGTCCAAAGCTGCGTTTCCAACTTTTATGTCAAAAAACAACTTTTCAGCCTAGACAGAGTCCAAAAGTGGATTCTCTTCTAGAATACTTAGATTTCATGATTTCCTTCAGTTAATGTATCTCAGAACACCAGACTTTCATGTTCTATTATAATTTAAGAGTACCTGATGCTCTCATCACGTTTTACTACCTTAAGCTGCATTTCCAACTTTTTTGTCAAAAAACGACTTTTCAGCCTAGACAGAGTCCAAAAGTGGATTCTCTTCTAGAATACTTAGATTCCATGATTTCCTTCAGTTAATGTATCTCAGAACACCAGAATTTCATGTTCTATTATAATGTAAGAGTACCTGATGCTCTCATCACGTTTTACCACTTTAAGCTGCATTTCCAACTTTTTTGTCAAAAAACGACTTTTCAGCCTAGACAGAGTCCAAAGCTGCGTTTCCAACTTTTATGTCAAAATACGACTTTTCGGCCTAGACAGAGTCCACAAGTGGATTCTCTTCTAGAATACTTAGTTTCCATGATTTCCTTCAGTTAATGTATCTCAGAACACCAGACTTTCATGTTCTATTCTAATGTTAGAGTACCTGATGCTCTCATCACGTTTTACTACCTTAAGCTGCATTTCCAACTTTTTTGTCAAAAAACGACTTTTCAGCCTAGACAGAGTCCAAAGCTGCGTTTCCAACTTTTATGTCAAAAAACGACTTTTCAGCCTAGACAGAGTCCAAAAGTGGATTCTCTTCTAGAATACTTAGATTCCATGATTTCCTTCAGTTAATGTATCTCAGAACACCAGACGTTCATGTTCTATTATAAAGTAAGAGTACCTGATGCTCTCATCACGTTTTACTACCTTAAGCTGCATTTCCAACTTTTTTGTCAAAAAACGACTTTTCAGCCTAGACAGAGTCCAAAAGTGGATTCTCTTCTAGAATACTTAGATTCCATGATTTCCTTCAGTTAATGTATCTCAGAACACCAGACTTTCATGTTCTATTATAATGTAAGAGTACCTGATGCTCTCATCACGTTTTACTACCTTAAGCTGCATTTCCAACTTTTTTGTCAAAAAACGACTTTTCAGCCTAGACAGAGTCCAAAAGTGGATTCTCTTCTAGAATACTTAGATTCCATGATTTCCTTCAGTTAATGTATCTCAGAACACCAGACTTTCATATTCTATTATAATGTAAGAGTACCTGATGCTCTCATCACGTTTTACCACTTTAAGCTGCATTTCCAACTTTTTTGTCAAAAAACGACTTTTCAGCCTAGACAGAGTACGAAGCTGCGTTTCCAACTTTTATGTTAAAAAACGACTTTTCAGCCTAGACAGAGTCCAAAGCTGCGTTTCCAACTTTTATGTCAAAATACGACTTTTCGGCCTAGACAGAGTCCACAAGTGGATTCTCTTCTAGAAT
This sequence comes from Myoxocephalus aenaeus, assembly GCA_038501785.1. NCBI lineage: Eukaryota > Metazoa > Chordata > Actinopteri > Perciformes > Cottidae > Myoxocephalus > Myoxocephalus aenaeus. The sequence goes on along the minus strand of JBAMJR010000703.1, from coordinate 2,370 downwards.
ACTTAGTTTCCATGATTTCCTTCAGTTAATGTATCTCAGAACACCAGACTTTCATGTTCTATTCTAATGTTAGAGTACCTGATGCTCTCATCACGTTTTACTACCTTAAGCTGCATTTCCAACTTTTTTGTCAAAAAACGACTTTTCAGCCTAGACAGAGTCCAAAGCTGCGTTTCCAACTTTTATGTCAAAAAACGACTTTTCAGCCTAGACAGAGTCCACAAGTGGATTCTCTTCTAGAATACTTAGTTTCCATGATTTCCTTCAGTTAATGTATCTCAGAACACCAGACTTTCATGTTCTATTCTAATGTTAGAGTACCTGATGCTCGCATCACGTTTTACTACCTTAAGCTGCATTTCCAACTTTTTTGGTCAAAAAACGACTTTTCAGCCTAGACAGAGTCCAAAGCTGCGTTTCCAACTTTTATGTCAAAAAACGACTTTTCAGCCTAGACAGAGTCCAAAAGTGGATTCTCTTCTAGAATACCTAGATTCCATGATTTCCTTCAGTTAATGTATCTCAGAACACCAGACTTTCATGTTCTATTATAAAGTAAGAGTACCTGATGCTCTCATCACGTTTTACTACCTTAAGCTGCATTTCCAACTTTTTTGTCAAAAAACGACTTTTCAGCCTAGACAGAGTCCAAAAGTGGATTCTCTTCTAGAATACTTAGATTCCATGATTTCCTTCAGTTAATGTATCTCAGAACACCAGTCTTTCATGTTCTAATATAAAGTAAGAGTACCTGATGCTCTCATCACGTTTTACTACCTTAAGCTGCATTTCCAACTTTTTTGTCAAAAAACGACTTTTCAGCCTAGACAGAGTCCACAAGTGGATTCTCTTCTAGAATACTTAGATTCCATGATTTCCTTCAGTTAATGTATCTCAGAACACCAGACTTTCATGTTCTATTATAATGTAAGAGTACCTGATGCTCTCATCACATTTTACCACTTTAAGCTGCATTTGCAACTTTTTTGTCAAAAAAACGACTTTTCAGCCTAGACAGAGTCCAAAGCTGCGTTTCCAACTTTTATGTCAAAAAACAACTTTTCAGCCTAGACAGAGTCCAAAAGTGGATTCTCTTCTAGAATACTTAGATTTCATGATTTCCTTCAGTTAATGTATCTCAGAACACCAGACTTTCATGTTCTATTATAATTTAAGAGTACCTGATGCTCTCATCACGTTTTACTACCTTAAGCTGCATTTCCAACTTTTTTGTCAAAAAACGACTTTTCAGCCTAGACAGAGTCCAAAAGTGGATTCTCTTCTAGAATACTTAGATTCCATGATTTCCTTCAGTTAATGTATCTCAGAACACCAGAATTTCATGTTCTATTATAATGTAAGAGTACCTGATGCTCTCATCACGTTTTACCACTTTAAGCTGCATTTCCAACTTTTTTGTCAAAAAACGACTTTTCAGCCTAGACAGAGTCCAAAGCTGCGTTTCCAACTTTTATGTCAAATACGACTTTTCGGCCTAGACAGAGTCCACAAGTGGATTCTCTTCTAGAATACTTAGATTCCATGATTTCCTTCAGTTAATGTATCTCAGAACACCAGACTTTCATGTTCTATTATAAAGTAAGAGTACCTGATGCTCTCATCACGTTTTACTACCTTAAGCTGCATTTCCAACTTTTTTGTCAAAAAACGACTTTTCAGCCTAGACAGAGTCCAAAAGTGGATTCTCTTCTAGAATACTTAGATTCCATGATTTCCTTCAGTTAATGTATCTCAGAACACCAGACTTTCATGTTCTATTATAATGTAAGAGTACCTGATGCTCTCATCACGTTTTACTACCTTAAGCTGCATTTCCAACTTTTTTGTCAAAAAACGACTTTTCAGCCTAGACAGAGTCCAAAAGTGGATTCTCTTCTAGAATACTTAGATTCCATGATTTCCTTCAGTTAATGTATCTCAGAACACCAGACTTTCATGTTCTATTATAATGTAAGAGTACCTGATGCTCTCATCACGTTTTACCACTTTAAGCTGCATTTCCAACTTTTTTGTCAAAAAACGACTTTTCAGCCTAGACAGAGTCCGAAGCTGCGTTTCCAACTTTTATGTTAAAAAACGACTTTTCAGCCTAGACAGAGTCCAAAGCTGCGTTTCCAACTTTTATGTCAAAATACGACTTTTCGGCCTAGACAGAGTCCACAAGTGGATTCTCTTCTAGAATACTTAGTTTCCATGATTTCCTTCAGTTAATGTATCTCAGAACACCAGACTTTCATGTTCTATTCTAATGTTAGAGTACCTGATGCTCTCATCACGTTTTACTACCTTAAGCTGCATTTCCAACTTTTTTGTCAAAAAACGACTTTTCAGCCTAGACAGAGTCCAAAG
>JBAMJR010000702.1:0-149051 GCA_038501785.1 Myoxocephalus aenaeus | reverse complement strand
TATGTTAAAATACTCAACAGATGTTTACGTCATCCCAATTACAAGCAATATATGCAGCATATATGGTTAATATTTTCCCTTTACTTTTTTATATGAGCAAACGAAGGGCAAAATGTGCGGGAACGCGAGAGCAGACAGGTATCGTGCTTGACTTATTCAACAATGTTGCAACCTTGAGGGAACGGTTGGGGCAGAAACACACACACACACACACACACACACACACACACACACACTCCGTCTGTCTGTCGCTCGCTCTCTGTCTGTCTCCCAAACTGCTTTTTTGTGAACTGTTAATAGCATTGTGGAGGGGTTACATGATTCTTCCTCTACTTCTTATAGTGAGAAATTGTGGTTTATCTTAAAATGTATATTCCGTGGTATATCAAAGTGATTTCAAAGCCATATGGTATTTGGTTATAAAATAAAATAATCCTTTATTAGTCCCTCAGTGGGGAAATTACAGGATTACAGCAGCCTTGCTCACAAGTGAATAAAAGAATAATAATACAGTAGAAACAAGTAATATAAATACATATAAATGAGCAGTAAAACAGTAGAGAAATATTAATATACAGACTGAATAGAAAAGTACTTAAACGTATTGCACGTAAATACACGTAATAATATTGCACCAGGTGAATGATAAAGTGACCAAGTTCAGTTCAAGTGTTCAGTTGTCAGAGTGGTCTACTGGGAGCTCAGCTGGTTGTGCAACCTGACCACAGCGGGAAGAAAAGTGCAGAAAAGTGTCTCATTGATTTATAAAATAAATTGCAAGGAGACAACTGGTTTATAATTTAGAGCAGGCCTAGTGTATAATTAGGCCTGATACTTTTAGAATTATGATAAACAAAAACAATGTGCGACTGTAGTTTTAAAAAGAACAAAATATCAACAATTGCAAATTTAAACTACATTAATAGAGTGCAGACTTTCGATTCCAAGATTGATTTGATTTCTAACGACTAAATAGTTTTGCTTGATCTTAAGCATAAACTACTGTATATACTGGGCATAATCTTGGTCTAAAGGATGACCGAGTAGTATTTAAAAAAAAAAAAAAAAATCAGTACAAATTGATACTGTCGTTATAATTTCATAACCAAAAGATTGTCCCACAATTATAAACATTTTGTTTCTAACTTGAGCCATTTGTCTTTTACAGATGCCTAATTCTTTGAAGCATCCTCCATCACGCTGTATGCAACTTCTTAGATCTTGTAAGTATCTATGCTACAAAGACATTGATTCATAATATACTGGCAATTCAATACATCAGATGACAAACAATGAAACTCATTTTGAAGTTCAGATGAATCAACATGTAGATGCACATTTTGCTGCAAATTACATCAAGGATAAACTTTTAACAAGATGTGTAAATCTGTTTTTTCTCCTCTCTTTCAGGTCAACTTGGAGTTCATGCGAATAACAGCTGTTCCTCTGATGTCAAAATTCTTTGGACAGATACACTGATGACCTGATGAAGCTTTTCCGGGCCAAGGCGGGATCAGCAGGACAGAAAATCCGCAAAATAATGGCAGTGACATCTTGAGTAAGTGTGGTTTTCCTTTGTTTACACGGGGGGTGGCAGAAGGTAGAGCCCTGCCCTATACTTAAAATATGACTTAATATATGAAACTTAAAATTAAGCTTTACTTAAACTGTAAAGTAATTCATTGACTAATACTTTTTTTGCGTGATCTTGTTGGTATGCATTTTTCAGAATGAAGACATAAACGTCAAGCACGACTGCATCCTGAGGAGCTGAAGTGTCTCCCTCAATGAAGACATGGAGACACTCATCAAAGATATATGGTAAGTTTGCATAACAGTGTGCCTTAAGAATTTTGAATATGACAATGTGACACAGCTCATTGTTCTTTGTTTATCATCCAGGACTGCGAATCTATAGCGTTTGAGTCGGGTATTGGACAGACTACGATGGGCATCTACCTCATTCGTAGAGAGGGTGCTGGCCCTGAAGAAGAGCATGCTGATGTTGGTGTTGTTCTTGAAGGCATCGGACTTCTGCCAAACCTACCATCTGTCACACTTGGACAGATGCTCAAGTGAACATTTGAAGTGTTTCAGAAAGTCTTGATGGAACTGGACACCAAGCTTTCACTAAAAAGTCCAAGGACAAAAAATTAAGCTGCTCAAGTGATGGCTGCAAATGTCTGTACAGAATTTTGGCAATGTGAATATTTTCTAGGTTATGAATGATATATATTTGCTACAGATTACTAATTTCATATTCCTGCATGCATGGCAATGTTATGGTGGTCCGCCTTTCAAAATATGGATGTCAGGGATTCCGTGAAATGTAAGTGTACTGTAAGCATTACAGTTAATGTGAGAAATGGTTGTCTGGCTGTTCTTTTTTAATGTATTAGTTATTGTTAATGAAAAAACACACATTTTAAAACATGTGAATATCAATTTTAAAATACATTGTGTTAATTAATAAAAAGTACATACATTTGATGCACTTTAAGTAAATGGAGTTTATTGCGTAAACCTGATTATTATGAATATCAAACAAATAGATTTTATGAAAAAAGAATACATAGACCTACCTGGTTATGAATTTGAAACACATTTGACTTATTTATGGTAAATGCATTAATACAATGTGTTCCAAACACATTGGGTTTATTGTTATTTTTACATAGATTTCACTTGTTTAATTCATGTTCGACTAACGAATATACATCACATTACGTGTATTAGTGTGTTCACTTTGAAACTGTATTCCAAATGGATGGAAATGTTATATGCAATTAAAATACATACATCTTACATATTAGGCCTAAATATTTCTGTGAGTGTGGAGGGATTATATCTCCCGGCTGGCCTTGGAACGCCTCGGGATCCCCCAGGATGAGCTGGAAAGTGTTGCGGGTGAGAGGGAAGCCTGGGTCGGCCTGCTGATGCTGCCATCGCGACCCGACCCCGGATAAGCGGCTGATAATGGATGGATAATTCAAGAATAAAGTTGTATATTAAGCCTACAGAGAATTCAATCTATAGCACACAAAACATTTTATTTCTAAATAAATAAAAAATATATATCAACTAAGCATATCGGATATCATTAAAAACACACACGCGCGACATTCTCTCGTGGAGGAACGAGTTCCGCTCTGGTCGAACAACACGGTCCGAGAAAAGTCTTCCAGACGTCTTCTGAGCGCCTCCGGCAGGTCCAAATATATTCATTCATTCATTCATCGTGTACAGTGCTCTCTGCTGAACTAAAACAGCGGAGGACAAAGCACGCGCCGCCTCTTCCTCACTGAAAACACTCCCGTCGTCTCCTTGGACACCAAAGAAATCTCGCACTCCGCTGAAATCTCGCAGGAAAAAGTGTACTCTCGTTTGTTCATTCGTGTCCTGCCCCTAAATGTTTAATTAGGACACAACGTGCAGCAAACGAGCTATTGTTTTTTGTTTTGTTTACTCGCATCACTATTTCAAACGAGCATCTTAATTGGTGGCCACGCGTTGGGAAGATATGTTTTTGTTAAGTATAAGATGAGTTCATAAGCTTTTCAAATAAATAGATATATCCCTCCTGCGGTGTTCGGGTCAAATCTGACCGATTTACCGGTTGGGTTGTGTTTTACATTTGAGGCTTTCCACACAAGGCATTTGAACATATATAATTGCATCATTCATTGAATTTTTTTGTGGTTTAGTCAACTTTGTAACACCCATGGTGTGACCGCCATAGGAAATTAATATGAAACACTAAATTATGTACATACGTCAGATGGCCAAAATCCACCAATCAGAGCACCGTGTTCCATTTTTTAAATATTTTTATTTTATTTAAAAAATGCACATTTCAAAACTCCAGGTTACTTAGAGGCCAGATTTAGAGTCCACGCAGTTTGTCTTTTTTGTCTATTATGTCTTCTAGTATAACTTACTCAAGCAACTAATACATAGCAAAACCAATAAAACTAAGATAAATATATACTTGTATATATACATAAATGCCTTACACGGTGGTGTACTGGGTATGGTGTTCGCTTAGCGTATGAGAGCTCCGGGTTCGAAACTGGGTCGTGGCTTGTGAGTAGTCACTACCCAGTTAGCGAACCACTGAGTGGCGAACTACCCGATTGAAGGTGGCTTCCCTTAGGGGAACCAGCGGACTAGTATAGGTCGCGGCTTCCCCTCGGTGGGGGGAACCTGCGGACTAGCATAGGTCGCAAAAATAAGGCACAATGTCAAGGTAAGGATCACTGTTAAGTGACTGGTAGGTCACTTGATAAGTGAACGTGGCCCGGACTCAATTGGGTATGTTGATCAGTTCCAGTGGGGAAGGAGCATGCGCACTCCCTGCACTAATCCGTGCACCACTGTCCAAGTACACCACAGTGTTAGGCCGTGTTAGGCGGGGTCTAACACGTTATTTTTTTATTTTCTTGACCAACAACTGTGTGTGGAGTTTTGCACTAATCCAAGCACACAAACAGTTAGACTTTTTTAGACAGTTAGACTTTTTTTCCCTCAAAATCCGCTCAAGTTATAATAAAATGGATTTAATAAAAAATTGATGGTACAGTGTACACGAGGATGCACAAAAACACAGGCCACCGAATATCTTTATAGTGTCTCGTGGTGACATATTCGTAATCCGCCTGATTATAGCTGTGGTGACCTCCTCATATGGCTTTTTGCCTCCTTCCGGCGCGGATCGGAACCCTTGCCTGATCGGTAGGTGCCTTCCTTGTGCCAAGTCAGGTAGTTTCGGGATTTATCATTATTATAATTTATTATTTGATTTGATGTCTTCCCGGATCATAGGAGACGGTTGGCTGAGTTCGGGCGGAACGCTGCCACCAAGGGCGTGCCGCTAGCCGGCTCAACTAAGAAGCACCTGCTGTTTTGCCTACGGCGGATTTCGCCGACGGTCGTGTTTCATCCAAGCCGTGTTTTGTCCACGCCGTGTTCTGTATACTAACCTGGTTTCCCACCGGTGACTGCTTCGGCTGCGGAGCTGAACTCGCACGGCGCCCCGCCTCGTGTGGGGGACATGCCATCAGACTGGTGTTGAATGAACTAGCGAGCCCTTTTACCGCGGGTTTATAATAGATTACCCCTGCTCTCGGTTGTCGTTTGTTTCTTATTTGTCTTTTGTTTCTTTTTCTTTTGTTTCTCCGTTGCCTTTTGTTTCTTATTTGTCTTTTAGTTGAGTTTCCTTTGTTTGGAGCACCAGAGCCTGGGATTAATATTGTTTCTCTGTGTGTTTAGGTGCGCCTAGACCAAGGTGGTGGGAGTGGTGCTTCCGGGTGGTGGGGTCCCCCTACGTGTGGTGTGTTTTAGGGTACCCCTGGTCCAGGACCCTCACGTGTGGCTGTGTGTGTGTGTGATATGAGTGGAGCTTTCTTTCTCTTTCGGGACCCTCACCGGTGCAGGTCTCCCTTGGTCAGTCCCAGCCCTACACTCCTTTTTTATAACGGGTCTTTTATTAGTATATTATATATATATTGTATTGTAGCGACCCTGTACAGGCGTCTGTTAGTGGGGAGGGGTCGGTCAGGGGGCCTCTCACTCTCTCCGGCCAATCACAGGGAAGCAGCGTGCTCTTGGTAGGGTTGCGGCCTGTGATTGGTGGAGTAGGGGGGTAGGCGGGTCGTTAAGGAGGAAGTGACGTGTGTTGTGGTATGTTATGCTAGTGTGGGGGATGCTACGTGTGCAACTGTTAGCGAAGAGCCTGTTGACAATCCTGTGACCACTGTTGTAATAAAAACCAGAAAGTTAACGCAACCCAACGTCTGCGTGTCGTATCTGCGGACGTTACACTGGTGTCAGAAGTGATTTACCGGACGTGAGTACGCCGTTGTGGAGCTAACCGAGCGGAGCTAACCGAGCGGAGCTAGCGGTTAGCTTACCAGCGATAATGGCCCGCGCCTGGAGAACGAAGATGAAGGAGGAGGAGAGAAGCATGGAGGAGGAAGGAGCTGTCGGATGGACGGACAGCGCGCCCAGGAGCTTCACAACAGCGACCAGAGAGGCGCGGGACCGCTTGAGAGAGGCTACGGTCAGGATGGCTAGAGATGCAGGCATGAGCCCCTCGCCGGCGATTCCCGCCGTTTCTCCGGGGAATCGGCGCGACGACAGCGACGTTCAGCGCACCTTTGCAGCCCCGTCAATAAAGACACCCAGATATTCTGGTAAGTCAGACTGGGACGCTTTCCTAGCCCAATTCGAACTGTTGGCCCATGCAGGGGGGTGGCCCATAGAGACAAAAGCCCTGCAGCTGGCGCTGTGCCTCACAGACGATGCGCTGTCGTGTTTGCTGTTGCTGAGCCCAGAAGAAAGGCGAGACTACCACGCGCTGGTGGGGTCTCTGCAGAGACGTTTTGGACAGTGTGTGCAGCCTGGATTACTGCGGAACGAGTTGAACAATCGCTGCAGGAAACCAGGGGAGCCGCTACGAGCGTTAGCCAACGATGTTGAGAGCCTATCACGAAGAGCGTACAACCATATGCCCCCCGGAGTACAGAGCGAGCTGGCACGAGACCAGTTCATCAGGGCCATCCACCCAGCAGACTTGCGGGTTCAAGTGCAGCTGCAGCACCCAAAGTCCCTCCAGGAGGCCTTAGAGATGGCTGTGGAGAGGGAGAATGTGGGGAGTATAATGGCCGGGGACGGTCGGAGAGAAGGACTACAGATGGTGAGGACTGCAATGGCGAGGCCCGCGGAGGAGGAGAGACCAGCATGGCTGACCGAGGTGACGGAGCTGATCAGGGCTGTGTCGCTGCAACAAACAAACCGGCCACGGCCAGGTCCCAGGCTTTGTTGGGGGTGCGGTCAACCGGGGCACTTAGCCAGAGAGTGCCCCACGTCAAGCAGGCCGCAGGGAAACGCCTCGGGGCCCGTATAAAGGAGGATATGCGGACCCTGTCGATAACTCCAACCCCAGGCCCACAAGCATCTACAGCGGAGGAGGGAGCCCAGCAGCACAACCGGGGGGGCCAGGGTCCGCGTGCCACAGAATCCGATGTCGACTCGGGTCTGGAGCCTGTCGTGGCGGTGGGGCGTACGGGTAAGGGCGACTCTTGTTATGTTACGGTTATGGTGGAGGGAGTGGCCTGCCTGGCTCTAGTGGACACCGGGTCAACAGTGACATTAGTAAGACCAGATATGGTTCCAGATAAGACTGTACTTGAACCCACCTCGGTGCGTCTGCGCACGGTCACGGGAGAGTTGGCTCCCATGGAGGGCAGAGCGAGGCTGACATTATCAGTGGGGGGGGTGACAGTGTGCCACCTGGTGTGGGTAGCAACAGTACAAGACCCGTGCATATTAGGTCTGGACTTTTTGAAGGCAGCGGGCTGCCAGCTGGACCTTCAACAGGGCACAGTGAGCTTCCAAGGAGGGCCGTATGTCAAAATGAGCCCCACCCTTATTCCTTCCCTGGCCCCGTCCGTCCCGTCAGCGAGTGCGGCGGAGGCGGAACCCGAAGATCGGTTCCCCCCCTCTGTTTCCGCAGAATCAGGCGTTCCCTCATCCGCGGCTGACCCCATCGCGCAGGAAGAGGACAAAGAGTTGCTGGAGGCAATGAAAGCAATATGGGACAAGAACCGGGACGGGTTGCACCCCCGTCAGCAGGAGCAGCTGTGGCAGACTCTATGGGAGTTCCGGGGCATCTTCGCCAGGAACGAAGAAGAGGTGGGACAAACTCACCTAGCGGTGCACATGATAGACACAGGGGACGCAAGGCCTATTAAGTGCCGCCCCCGCCGCCTTCCGCTGGCGCGCCAACATGCTTGTGATGAAGCAGTGGCAGGCATGCTCCAAGCCGGCATTATAGAGCCTTCAGACAGTCCATGGGCGGCAGCTGTGGTCATGGTGCCAAAGAAGACGCGGGGCTGGAGACTCTGCGCAGACTACAGGCCGGTGAACGGGGTAACACGGAAGGATTCGTACCCGCTGCCCCGTATCGATGAATCCCTGGACCTGGTCTCAGGGTCCTCGTGGTTTTCCTCACTGGACCTCCGCAGTGGCTACTATCAGGTGCCGCTCGCCCCGGAGTCTCGACCAAAGACGGCGTTCTGCACCGGGCGGGGACTGTGGCAGTTTAAGGTCCTGAGTTTTGGACTGTGCAATGCCCCTGCCACATTCGTCCGGTTAATGGACAAGGTGTTGGAAGGGGTTCCCCGTGAGCAGTGCCTGGTCTACCTGGACGACATTCTGGCACATGGCAACTCGTTCGAGTGCGCGCTTGCATCACTGCGGTTGGTGCTGGGCAGAATCAGGTCAGCGGGCCTGAAACTGCACCCGGAGAAGTGCCACTTTCTTCAGAGGGAGGTGTCCTTCTTGGGTCACAGGGTAGGGGCCGAAGGCGTCGGCACCTTACAGGAGAAAGTGCAGGCAGTCGCCGACTGGCCAACTCCCACCAATCCGAAACAGTTGAAAAGCTTCCTGGGCCTGTCCTCTTACTACCGGAGATTTGTACGAGGGTTCGGGGGGACAGCTGCTCCGCTGTTCCAGTTGCTCCAGAAGGACAGGGAGTTCTCCTGGACGGAGGAGTGCCAGGCAGCGTTCGACAGACTGCGGTGTGCCCTGATTGAGGCTCCGGTGCTGGCTGCCGCCGACCCCAACTTGCCTTTCACATTGGACACGGATGCCAGCGGGGGGGGTGTCGGGGGAGTACTCTCGCAGTCAAGACCAGAAGGGGAACGGGTGGTGGCGTACTTCAGCCGCTCATTCAGCAAGGCTGAGCGCCGCTACTGCGTTACCCGCAGGGAGCTCCTGGCGGTAGTGCTAGCAATCCGACACTTCAAATACTACCTGTGCGGGCGGGCATTCACTGTGAGGACGGACCACGCGGCTCTGCAGTGGCTCATGTCGTTCAAGGAGCCGGAGGGGCAGGTGGCCAGGTGGCTGGAGGAGCTCCAGTCGTTTGAGTTCGTCGTGGAGCATCGGGCTGGGGCACGGCACACCAATGCCGATGCGCTCTCACGTCGCCCTTGTGCCGCCGACGAGTGCCGGTACTGTGAAAGAAGGGAGTCCCGAGAGCAGGAGCTGAGAGAGGAGGAGGGGGACTGCGCGGCGGTAAGACGGCTGGAGGAGGTCACGGAGCGGCAAGCGGTTGACCTGGCCGAATGGAAACGCCAACAGAGTCAGGACACGGACTTACAGGCAGTCATACAGTGGGTGGAGGCCGGGCAGCGGCCGGCGTGGGAAGAGGTTGCAGGCTTCTCTAAATCCCTCAAAGGCCTGTGGGCACAGTTTGAATCGCTACGCCTGAGTCTGGGTGTACTCCAGCGGGCATGGAAAGAGCCTGCAACAGGGGAGGCAAAGTGGCAGATGGTGGTCCCCAAGGGGCTGCGTGTCGCAGTGCTAGAGTCCATGCACGGGGCTGCAGGGTCCGGACACTTCGGCGTGTCCAAAACACTACGTCGCCTACGTCGGGGCTTCTACTGGGGACAGTGCAGGAGGGATGTGGAGGATTTCTGCCGTCGCTGTGATCTCTGCACGGCACGAAAGGGACCCCCAGGGCGCTCGCGTGCAGCGCTACAACAGTCCCTTGTGGGGGCACCGATGGAACGAGTGGCCGTGGATGTGGTGGGGCCGCTGCCTCGCTCGGACGGAGGGAACCGCTACGTTCTCACCGCCATCGACTACTTCACCAAGTGGCCAGAGGCGTACGCGATTCCGGATCAGGAGGCAGAGACAGTTGTGGAGGCGCTGGTGGGAGGAATGTTCAGTCGGTTTGGGATTCCAGAGAACATCCACAGCGATCAGGGCAGGAACTTCGAGTCCCGAGTGTTTGCCAGCATGTGCGAGCGCCTGGGCATGCATAAGACGCGCACCTCCCCTCTGCGTCCTCAGAGTGATGGGTTGGTGGAACGGTTCCACCGCACCATGGGCCAGCAGCTGGCCATCCTTACATCGCAACATCAGCGCGACTGGGACAAACATTTGCCTCTAGTACTCATGGCGTGTCGCTCGGCAGTGCAGGAGTCTTCGGCCTGTACGCCTGCCCTCCTCATGCTGGGGAGGGAGCTCCGCACCCCTGGCGAAATGGCTTTTGGTCGGCCCCCGGAAGCCCCGGATATTCCACCAGGGCCCGAATTCGCCAGGAGACTACAGGATCGCCTCGAATCTGCCCACGAATTCTCGAGAGGTCAGCAGCTGAACGCCGGGGTGAGGCAGAAACGGAATTATGATGTAAGGGAAAGGGGGCAGCACTTTCGAGCTGGAGAGCTGGTGTGGGTGTACAACCCGCAACGGAAGAAGGGGCGGTGCCCAAAGTTGGACAGTCAATGGGCCGGCCCATGCAGAGTTCTGGAGCGGGTGGGAGAGGTTGTGTACCGGGTGCAGCTGCCGCCCAAGGGGAGGAGAGTGGTGCTTCATCGGGACCGTCTAGCCCCGTACAGAGGGACGTCGTCTCCACTGGCAAGGGGGCACTCGTCACAGCACGGCAGCAGTGGGCAACCTCCGGAGGCCCTGGAGGGGGGAGCTCCGCCAGAGACTGAGGCGGCAGAACCCGTCGCCGCGTCAACCCCACAACTGGGCCGGCCGCGAAGGCAGAGAAGGGCCCCGGTTGCCCTCAGAGACTTTGTAGTGCAGTATAAGTGAGACCGGACTGTTCAGAAAGGGCAAGAATGCGCCCTGGTCTCACTGGAAGTGATGGTAGTCCACCCTGATCTTCCCAAAAAAAAAAAAAAAAAACATGCTGTTTAGTGTTCTTTGTGGGGTCATCTGTGTAGTTATGTGTTCGGGGATAAGGCGGGTGGTTGGTGTGGTTCCTTGTGGGCAAGGATCTTTGTATGGGGGGGGTAGTGTAGCGACCCTGTACAGGCGTCTGTTAGTGGGGAGGGGTCGGTCAGGGGGCCTCTCACTCTCTCCGGCCAATCACAGGGAAGCAGCGTGCTCTTGGTAGGGTTGCGGCCTGTGATTGGTGGAGTAGGGGGGTAGGCGGGTGGTTAAGGAGGAAGTGACGTGTGTTGTGGTATGTTATGCTAGTGTGGGGGATGCTACGTGTGCAACTGTTAGCGAAGAGCCTGTTGACAATCCTGTGACCACTGTTGTAATAAAAACCAGAAAGTTAACGCAACCCAACGTCTGCGTGTCGTATCTGCGGACGTTACAGTATTGTATTAGTGTAGTGTATTTTACAATAGTATCAATGAACATTGTGATTATAATAAAGACCGTTCATTTGGACTGGGGGCACGAAACCTAATCTTGTCACAAATGCTTCCCTGCGTATGACACAGTGAGTCCGTTTCTATTTTTAATGCGCGCTATGAATCCTCTCGCGCCGTCCGTCAATGAGGCCGCTGCGTCCGTGCAGATGCTGCTGCAGGATTTCCAGCTCATTCCGTTTTCACAGAAGAAGGTGTTGAAAACATAAACAATGGCATAAACATCTTCTTTGGCACTTGTCCCTCCGTGTTTTCAGCAGCATTGCTGCTGCGCTTCAACCACGACTTCATTGTTTGAGTTTTAAAGGCGGCAGTGATAGACTGGTAATGACAGGTAGCGTGTGCCAGGTTGGGTCAAACCATCCTGCTATGGGGGAGACTCTGGGTTTTTAGGATAATTAAATGAAATAGCCTACTTAATATAAAATTCAGTTTATGAACTTACACTTATGTTGTATTGAATATTTATTAAATAACAATTTTTAAAGGATTTTTTTTTAAAGAATATTGTGTTTTACATGTGAGGCCTTCCACACAAGGCATTTGAACTATACAATTGCATCACTTTCATTGAATTTGTTGTGGTTTAGTCAACTTTGTAACACCCATGGTGTGACCGCCATAGGAAATTCATATGAAACACTAAATTATGTAGATGGGGGGGAAAAGCCACCAATCAGAGCAGTGTTCCATTCAGTGTTCCATTTTTTTAATATTTACATTTTATTTAAAAAAATGCGCATTTCAAAACTCCAGGTTACTTAGAGGCCAGATTCAGAGTCCACGCAGTTTGTCTTTTTTAGTTTATTCCGTCTTCTAGTATAACTTACTCAAGCAACTAATACATAGCAAAACCAATAAAACAAAGATAAATATATACATGTACATTAATATAAATGTCTAACACGGTGGTGTACTGGGTATGGTGTACGAGAGCTCCGGGTTCGAAACTGGGTCGTGGTTTGTGAGTAGTCACAACCCAGTTAGAGAACCACTGAGTGGCGAACTACTCAATTGAAGGTGGCTTCCCGATGGGGAACCTGCGGACTAGTAGAGTTCAATGTTAAGGTAAGGTTCACATGTTAAGTGAAATTGGCCCGGACTCAATTGAGTAAGTTGATCAGTTCCAGTGGGGAGGGAGCTTAGTGTAGGGATGTCTGCGCTAATCCAAGCACACACACCATGTTAGGCCGTGTTAGGCAATTGCTGACACGTTATTTTTTTTATTTTATTTTTTTATTTTATTTTATTTTTTTATATGTATAATTTTATTTATTTATTTTCTTCCTTCTTTTTCCCCCCTTTCTTTCAAAACCGATATGAACAAAATGTCATAATGTGACTAAAAGTCCATTTATTTTGAGATAAAGTTGATCAATAAAGTTGAACAATCCTTTATAAATTCCCAATTTGTCTCATATAGTCATAACAATCGCAACATGTTCATCATGTTGCAATTTTGAGATCAAGTTGATATTATAATTCACTAATTCAAGAATAAATTAGAGGTTTTCCAGCCACGTCCAACTGGTAGGAGGCCCCAGGAAGACACGGTGCACTCAAAGAAATGATTAATGGCATAGTTTATTATTAAGTGTTTTAATCTATTACATTTTATTTAAATACTCATATTTTTAAAATATATGTATTCAAATTCCTTAGAATCAGCATGAATCTGTTAACATTCAATTGAATCAGTTAAAACATATGAATATGGTTTGAATACGGCTCGCTGCATGATCAATTAGTTAAAATGTATGAGATTGGTTTACATATTCATTTCGGGAAATGGAATCGTTCAGAAACGGACCATTTTACCTCAGACCAACATGCAGCCTGCAACAGGTAAGTTACATCTGCTGACATCTTATCTAATCTGCCTGTTATCAGTGTATGGACATATTCTATGAGTGCAGTTGATATCATGGCACACTATTATCGATATACTGACTGTCAAATCCAATAAGTCCAACATTGCAAACCTTGTCCAGTCAGCTAGCAGCACGTGTTGTAATACCTATCAACTAACTTTAGCTAGTTAGCGATGTTTTTTCATTAGCTAAAATCCCACTTATTACTAATTAAAACGAGTCAGTAATTAAAGTCAGGCGACGTTAAAGGCACTTTATTAAAACGGACTCTGTGTGGTGTTAACGGTTAAGATTTAACACCATTACAGCCCACAGTTACTGTGACACGAGAGAAATGCTTTGTGTGTCAGCGAAATTGGCAACTGGTTTTGTAGACTGATATTTGAGCGTTAGCGTTGTATGACTTTCAGTCAGGTCGATATGTAGTGTTCAATAACCGGTCAGCGATAACTTGTGTAACATTAGGGTGAGTAATATCCCACAACTTTAACCTTTGTGTGGTGTTCATATTTTTGCATTTCGGGGTTTTTAATTCAACACAATCAAACAAATGTATGTTAAAATACTCAACAGATGTTTACGTCATCCCAATTACAAGCAATATATGCAGCATATATGGTTAATATTTTCCCTTTACTTTTTTATATGAGCAAACGAAGGGCAAAATGTGCGGGAACGCGAGAGCAGACAGGTATCGTGCTTGACTTATTCAACAATGTTGCAACCTTGAGGGAACGGTTGGGGCAGAAACACACACACACACACACACACACACACACACACACACACTCCGTCTGTCTGTCGCTCGCTCTCTGTCTGTCTCCCAAACTGCTTTTTTGTGAACTGTTAATAGCATTGTGGAGGGGTTACATGATTCTTCCTCTACTTCTTATAGTGAGAAATTGTGGTTTATCTTAAAATGTATATTCCGTGGTATATCAAAGTGATTTCAAAGCCATATGGTATTTGGTTATAAAATAAAATAATCCTTTATTAGTCCCTCAGTGGGGAAATTACAGGATTACAGCAGCCTTGCTCACAAGTGAATAAAAGAATAATAATACAGTAGAAACAAGTAATATAAATACATATAAATGAGCAGTAAAACAGTAGAGAAATATTAATATACAGACTGAATAGAAAAGTACTTAAACGTATTGCACGTAAATACACGTAATAATATTGCACCAGGTGAATGATAAAGTGACCAAGTTCAGTTCAAGTGTTCAGTTGTCAGAGTGGTCTACTGGGAGCTCAGCTGGTTGTGCAACCTGACCACAGCGGGAAGAAAAGTGCAGAAAAGTGTCTCATTGATTTATAAAATAAATTGCAAGGAGACAACTGGTTTATAATTTAGAGCAGGCCTAGTGTATAATTAGGCCTGATACTTTTAGAATTATGATAAACAAAAACAATGTGCGACTGTAGTTTTAAAAAGAACAAAATATCAACAATTGCAAATTTAAACTACATTAATAGAGTGCAGACTTTCGATTCCAAGATTGATTTGATTTCTAACGACTAAATAGTTTTGCTTGATCTTAAGCATAAACTACTGTATATACTGGGCATAATCTTGGTCTAAAGGATGACCGAGTAGTATTTAAAAAAAAAAAAAAAAATCAGTACAAATTGATACTGTCGTTATAATTTCATAACCAAAAGATTGTCCCACAATTATAAACATTTTGTTTCTAACTTGAGCCATTTGTCTTTTACAGATGCCTAATTCTTTGAAGCATCCTCCATCACGCTGTATGCAACTTCTTAGATCTTGTAAGTATCTATGCTACAAAGACATTGATTCATAATATACTGGCAATTCAATACATCAGATGACAAACAATGAAACTCATTTTGAAGTTCAGATGAATCAACATGTAGATGCACATTTTGCTGCAAATTACATCAAGGATAAACTTTTAACAAGATGTGTAAATCTGTTTTTTCTCCTCTCTTTCAGGTCAACTTGGAGTTCATGCGAATAACAGCTGTTCCTCTGATGTCAAAATTCTTTGGACAGATACACTGATGACCTGATGAAGCTTTTCCGGGCCAAGGCGGGATCAGCAGGACAGAAAATCCGCAAAATAATGGCAGTGACATCTTGAGTAAGTGTGGTTTTCCTTTGTTTACACGGGGGGTGGCAGAAGGTAGAGCCCTGCCCTATACTTAAAATATGACTTAATATATGAAACTTAAAATTAAGCTTTACTTAAACTGTAAAGTAATTCATTGACTAATACTTTTTTTGCGTGATCTTGTTGGTATGCATTTTTCAGAATGAAGACATAAACGTCAAGCACGACTGCATCCTGAGGAGCTGAAGTGTCTCCCTCAATGAAGACATGGAGACACTCATCAAAGATATATGGTAAGTTTGCATAACAGTGTGCCTTAAGAATTTTGAATATGACAATGTGACACAGCTCATTGTTCTTTGTTTATCATCCAGGACTGCGAATCTATAGCGTTTGAGTCGGGTATTGGACAGACTACGATGGGCATCTACCTCATTCGTAGAGAGGGTGCTGGCCCTGAAGAAGAGCATGCTGATGTTGGTGTTGTTCTTGAAGGCATCGGACTTCTGCCAAACCTACCATCTGTCACACTTGGACAGATGCTCAAGTGAACATTTGAAGTGTTTCAGAAAGTCTTGATGGAACTGGACACCAAGCTTTCACTAAAAAGTCCAAGGACAAAAAATTAAGCTGCTCAAGTGATGGCTGCAAATGTCTGTACAGAATTTTGGCAATGTGAATATTTTCTAGGTTATGAATGATATATATTTGCTACAGATTACTAATTTCATATTCCTGCATGCATGGCAATGTTATGGTGGTCCGCCTTTCAAAATATGGATGTCAGGGATTCCGTGAAATGTAAGTGTACTGTAAGCATTACAGTTAATGTGAGAAATGGTTGTCTGGCTGTTCTTTTTTAATGTATTAGTTATTGTTAATGAAAAAACACACATTTTAAAACATGTGAATATCAATTTTAAAATACATTGTGTTAATTAATAAAAAGTACATACATTTGATGCACTTTAAGTAAATGGAGTTTATTGCGTAAACCTGATTATTATGAATATCAAACAAATAGATTTTATGAAAAAAGAATACATAGACCTACCTGGTTATGAATTTGAAACACATTTGACTTATTTATGGTAAATGCATTAATACAATGTGTTCCAAACACATTGGGTTTATTGTTATTTTTACATAGATTTCACTTGTTTAATTCATGTTCGACTAACGAATATACATCACATTACGTGTATTAGTGTGTTCACTTTGAAACTGTATTCCAAATGGATGGAAATGTTATATGCAATTAAAATACATACATCTTACATATTAGGCCTAAATATTTCTGTGAGTGTGGAGGGATTATATCTCCCGGCTGGCCTTGGAACGCCTCGGGATCCCCCAGGATGAGCTGGAAAGTGTTGCGGGTGAGAGGGAAGCCTGGGTCGGCCTGCTGATGCTGCCATCGCGACCCGACCCCGGATAAGCGGCTGATAATGGATGGATAATTCAAGAATAAAGTTGTATATTAAGCCTACAGAGAATTCAATCTATAGCACACAAAACATTTTATTTCTAAATAAATAAAAAATATATATCAACTAAGCATATCGGATATCATTAAAAACACACACGCGCGACATTCTCTCGTGGAGGAACGAGTTCCGCTCTGGTCGAACAACACGGTCCGAGAAAAGTCTTCCAGACGTCTTCTGAGCGCCTCCGGCAGGTCCAAATATATTCATTCATTCATTCATCGTGTACAGTGCTCTCTGCTGAACTAAAACAGCGGAGGACAAAGCACGCGCCGCCTCTTCCTCACTGAAAACACTCCCGTCGTCTCCTTGGACACCAAAGAAATCTCGCACTCCGCTGAAATCTCGCAGGAAAAAGTGTACTCTCGTTTGTTCATTCGTGTCCTGCCCCTAAATGTTTAATTAGGACACAACGTGCAGCAAACGAGCTATTGTTTTTTGTTTTGTTTACTCGCATCACTATTTCAAACGAGCATCTTAATTGGTGGCCACGCGTTGGGAAGATATGTTTTTGTTAAGTATAAGATGAGTTCATAAGCTTTTCAAATAAATAGATATATCCCTCCTGCGGTGTTCGGGTCAAATCTGACCGATTTACCGGTTGGGTTGTGTTTTACATTTGAGGCTTTCCACACAAGGCATTTGAACATATATAATTGCATCATTCATTGAATTTTTTTGTGGTTTAGTCAACTTTGTAACACCCATGGTGTGACCGCCATAGGAAATTAATATGAAACACTAAATTATGTACATACGTCAGATGGCCAAAATCCACCAATCAGAGCACCGTGTTCCATTTTTTAAATATTTTTATTTTATTTAAAAAATGCACATTTCAAAACTCCAGGTTACTTAGAGGCCAGATTTAGAGTCCACGCAGTTTGTCTTTTTTGTCTATTATGTCTTCTAGTATAACTTACTCAAGCAACTAATACATAGCAAAACCAATAAAACTAAGATAAATATATACTTGTATATATACATAAATGCCTTACACGGTGGTGTACTGGGTATGGTGTTCGCTTAGCGTATGAGAGCTCCGGGTTCGAAACTGGGTCGTGGCTTGTGAGTAGTCACTACCCAGTTAGCGAACCACTGAGTGGCGAACTACCCGATTGAAGGTGGCTTCCCTTAGGGGAACCAGCGGACTAGTATAGGTCGCGGCTTCCCCTCGGTGGGGGGAACCTGCGGACTAGCATAGGTCGCAAAAATAAGGCACAATGTCAAGGTAAGGATCACTGTTAAGTGACTGGTAGGTCACTTGATAAGTGAACGTGGCCCGGACTCAATTGGGTATGTTGATCAGTTCCAGTGGGGAAGGAGCATGCGCACTCCCTGCACTAATCCGTGCACCACTGTCCAAGTACACCACAGTGTTAGGCCGTGTTAGGCGGGGTCTAACACGTTATTTTTTTATTTTCTTGACCAACAACTGTGTGTGGAGTTTTGCACTAATCCAAGCACACAAACAGTTAGACTTTTTTAGACAGTTAGACTTTTTTTCCCTCAAAATCCGCTCAAGTTATAATAAAATGGATTTAATAAAAAATTGATGGTACAGTGTACACGAGGATGCACAAAAACACAGGCCACCGAATATCTTTATAGTGTCTCGTGGTGACATATTCGTAATCCGCCTGATTATAGCTGTGGTGACCTCCTCATATGGCTTTTTGCCTCCTTCCGGCGCGGATCGGAACCCTTGCCTGATCGGTAGGTGCCTTCCTTGTGCCAAGTCAGGTAGTTTCGGGATTTATCATTATTATAATTTATTATTTGATTTGATGTCTTCCCGGATCATAGGAGACGGTTGGCTGAGTTCGGGCGGAACGCTGCCACCAAGGGCGTGCCGCTAGCCGGCTCAACTAAGAAGCACCTGCTGTTTTGCCTACGGCGGATTTCGCCGACGGTCGTGTTTCATCCAAGCCGTGTTTTGTCCACGCCGTGTTCTGTATACTAACCTGGTTTCCCACCGGTGACTGCTTCGGCTGCGGAGCTGAACCCGCACGGCGCCCCGTCTCGTGTGGGGGACATGCCATCAGACTGGTGTTGAATGAACTAGCGAGCCCTTTTACCGCGGGTTTATAATAGATTACCCCTGCTCTCGGTTGTCGTTTGTTTCTTATTTGTCTTTTGTTTCTTTTTCTTTTGTTTCTCCGTTGCCTTTTGTTTCTTATTTGTCTTTTAGTTGAGTTTCCTTTGTTTGGCGCACCAGAGCCTGGGATTAATATTGTTTCTCTGTGTGTTTAGGTGCGCCTAGACCAAGGTGGTGGGAGTGGTGCTTCCGGGTGGTGGGGTCCCCCTACGTGTGGTGTGTTTTAGGGTACCCCTGGTCCAGGACCCTCACGTGTGGCTGTGTGTGTGTGTGATATGAGTGGAGCTTTCTTTCTCTTTCGGGACCCTCACCGGTGCAGGTCTCCCTTGGTCAGTCCCAGCCCTACACTCCTTTTTTATAACGGGTCTTTTATTAGTATATTATATATATATTGTATTGTATTAGTGTAGTGTATTTTATTAGTATATCATATTGTAGTGTATTAGTATAGTGTATTTTACAATAGTATCAATGAACATTGTGATTATAATAAAGACCGTTCATTTGGACTGGGGGCACGAAACCTAATCTTGTCACAAATGCTTCCCTGCGTATGACACAGTGAGTCCGTTTCTATTTTTAATGCGCGCTATGAATCCTCTCGCGCCGTCCGTCATTGAGGCCGCTGCGTCCGTGCAGATGCTGCTGCAGGATTTCCAGCTCATTCCGTTTTCACAGAAGAAGGTGTTGAAAACATAAACAATGGCATAAACATCTTCTTTGGCACTTGTCCCTCCGTGTTTTCAGCAGCATTGCTGCTGCGCTTCAACCACGACTTCATTGTTTGAGTTTTAAAGGCGGCAGTGATAGACTGGTAATGACAGGTAGCGTGTGCCAGGTTGGGTCAAACCATCCTGCTATGGGGGAGACTCTGGGTTTTTAGGATAATTAAATGAAATAGCCTACTTAATATAAAATTCAGTTTATGAACTTACACTTATGTTGTATTGAATATTTATTAAATAACAATTTTTAAAGGATTTTTTTTTAAAGAATATTGTGTTTTACATGTGAGGCCTTCCACACAAGGCATTTGAACTATACAATTGCATCACTTTCATTGAATTTGTTGTGGTTTAGTCAACTTTGTAACACCCATGGTGTGACCGCCATAGGAAATTCATATGAAACACTAAATTATGTAGATGGGGGGAAAAAGCCACCAATCAGAGCAGTGTTCCATTCAGTGTTCCATTTTTTTAATATTTACATTTTATTTAAAAAAATGCGCATTTCAAAACTCCAGGTTACTTAGAGGCCAGATTCAGAGTCCACGCAGTTTGTCTTTTTTAGTTTATTCCGTCTTCTAGTATAACTTACTCAAGCAACTAATACATAGCAAAACCAATAAAACAAAGATAAATATATACATGTACATTAATATAAATGTCTAACACGGTGGTGTACTGGGTATGGTGTTCGCCTGGCGTACGAGAGCTCCGGGTTCGAAACTGGGTTGTGGTTTGTGAGTAGTCACAACCCAGTTAGAGAACCACTGAGTGGCGAACTACTCAATTGAAGGTGGCTTCCCGATGGGGAACCTGCGGACTAGTAGAGTTCAATGTTAAGGTAAGGTTCACATGTTAAGTGAAATTGGCCCGGACTCAATTGAGTAAGTTGATCAGTTCCAGTGGGGAGGGAGCTTAGTGTAGGGATGTCTGCGCTAATCCAAGCACACACACCATGTTAGGCCGTGTTAGGCAATTGCTGACACGTTATTTTTTTTATTTTATTTTTTTATTTTATTTTTTTATATGTATAATTTTATTTATTTATTTTCTTCCTTCTTTTTCCCCCCTTTCTTTCAAAACCGATATGAACACAATGTCATAATGTGACTAAAAGTCCATTTATTTTGAGATAAAGTTGATCAATAAAGTTGAACAATCCTTTATAAATTCCCAATTTGTCTCATATAGTCATAACAATCGCAACATGTTCATCATGTTGCAATTTTGAGATCAAGTTGATATTATAATTCACTAATTCAAGAATAAATTAGAGGTTTTCCAGCCACGTCCAACTGGTAGGAGGCCCCGGGAAGACACGGTGCACTCAAAGAAATGATTAATGGCATAGTTTATTATTAAGTGTTTTAATCTATTACATTTTATTCAAATACTCATATTTTTAAAATATATGTATTCAAATTCCTTAGAATCAGCATGAATCTGTTAACATTCAATTGAATCAGTTAAAACATATGAATATGGTTTGAATACGGCTCGCTGCATGATCAATTAGTTAAAATGTATGAGATTGGTTTACATATTCATTTCGGGAAATGGAATCGTTCAGAAACGGAACATTTTACCTCAGACCAACATGCAGCCTGCAACAGGTAAGTTACATCTGCTGACATCTTATCTAATCTGCCTGTTATCAGTGTATGGACCTATTCTATGAGTGCAGTTGATATCATGGCACACTATTATCGATATACTGACTGTCAAATCCAATAAGTCCAACATTGCAAACCTTGTCCAGTCAGCTAGCAGCACGTGTTGTAATACCTATCAACTAACTTTAGCTAGTTAGCGATGTTTTTTCATTAGCTAAAATCCCACTTATTACTAATTAAAACGAGTCAGTAATTAAAGTCAGGCGACGTTAAAGGCACTTTATTAAAACGGACTCTGTGTGGTGTTAACGGTTAAGATTTAACACCATTACAGCCCACAGTTACTGTGACACGAGAGAAATGCTTTGTGTGTCAGCGAAATTGGCAACTGGTTTTGTAGACTGATATTTGAGCGTTAGCGTTGTATGACTTTCAGTCAGGTCGATATGTAGTGTTCAATAACCGGTCAGCGATAACTTGTGTAACATTAGGGTGAGTAATATCCCACAACTTTAACCTTTGTGTGGTGTTCATATTTTTGCATTTCGGGGTTTTTAATTCAACACAATCAAACAAATGTATGTTAAAATACTCAACAGATGTTTACGTCATCCCAATTACAAGCAATATATGCAGCATATATGGTTAATATTTTCCCTTTACTTTTTTATATGAGCAAACGAAGGGCAAAATGTGCGGGAACGCGAGAGCAGACAGGTATCGTGCTTGACTTATTCAACAATGTTGCAACCTTGAGGGAACGGTTGGGGCAGAAACACACACACACACACACACACACACTCCGTCTGTCTGTCGCTCGCTCTCTGTCTGTCTCCCAAACTGCTTTTTTGTGAACTGTTAATAGCATTGTGGAGGGGTTACATGATTCTTCCTCTACTTCTTATAGTGAGAAATTGTGGTTTATCTTAAAATGTATATTCCGTGGTATATCAAAGTGATTTCAAAGCCATATGGTATTTGGTTATAAAATAAAATAATCCTTTATTAGTCCCTCAGTGGGGAAATTACAGGATTACAGCAGCCTTGCTCACAAGTGAATAAAAGAAGAATAATACAGTAGAAACAAGTAATATAAATACATATAAATGAGCAGTAAAACAGTAGAGAAATATTAATATACAGACTGAATAGAAAAGTACTTAAACGTATTGCACGTAAATACACGTAATAATATTGCACCAGGTGAATGATAAAGTGACCAAGTTCAGTTCAAGTGTTCAGTTGTCAGAGTGGTCTACTGGGAGCTCAGCTGGTTGTGCAACCTGACCACAGCGGGAAGAAAAGTGCAGAAAAGTGTCTCATTGATTTATAAAATAAATTGCAAGGAGACAACTGGTTTATAATTTAGAGCAGGCCTAGTGTATAATTAGGCCTGATACTTTTAGAATTATGATAAACAAAAACAATGTGCGACTGTAGTTTTAAAAAGAACAAAATATCAACAATTGCAAATTTAAACTACATTAATAGAGTGCAGACTTTCGATTCCAAGATTGATTTGATTTCTAACGACTAAATAGTTTTGCTTGATCTTAAGCATAAACTACTGTATATACTGGGCATAATCTTGGTCTAAAGGATGACCGAGTAGTATTTAAAAAAAAAAAAAAAAATCAGTACAAATTGATACTGTCGTTATAATTTCATAACCAAAAGATTGTCCCACAATTATAAACATTTTGTTTCTAACTTGAGCCATTTGTCTTTTACAGATGCCTAATTCTTTGAAGCATCCTCCATCACGCTGTATGCAACTTCTTAGATCTTGTAAGTATCTATGCTACAAAGACATTGATTCATAATATACTGGCAATTCAATACATCAGATGACAAACAATGAAACTCATTTTGAAGTTCAGATGAATCAACATGTAGATGCACATTTTGCTGCAAATTACATCAAGGATAAACTTTTAACAAGATGTGTAAATCTGTTTTTTCTCCTCTCTTTCAGGTCAACTTGGAGTTCATGCGAATAACAGCTGTTCCTCTGATGTCAAAATTCTTTGGACAGATACACTGATGACCTGATGAAGCTTTTCCGGGCCAAGGCGGGATCAGCAGGACAGAAAATCCGCAAAATAATGGCAGTGACATCTTGAGTAAGTGTGGTTTTCCTTTGTTTACACGGGGGGTGGCAGAAGGTAGAGCCCTGCCCTATACTTAAAATATGACTTAATATATGAAACTTAAAATTAAGCTTTACTTAAACTGTAAAGTAATTCATTGACTAATACTTTTTTTGCGTGATCTTGTTGGTATGCATTTTTCAGAATGAAGACATAAACGTCAAGCACGACTGCATCCTGAGGAGCTGAAGTGTCTCCCTCAATGAAAACATGGAGACACTCATCAAAGATATATGGTAAGTTTGCATAACAGTGTGCCTTAAGAATTTTGAATATGACAATGTGACACAGCTCATTGTTCTTTGTTTATCATCCAGGACTGCGAATCTATAGCGTTTGAGTCGGGTATTGGACAGACTACGATGGGCATCTACCTCATTCGTAGAGAGGGTGCTGGCCCTGAAGAAGAGCATGCTGATGTTGGTGTTGTTCTTGAAGGCATCGGACTTCTGCCAAACCTACCATCTGTCACACTTGGACAGATGCTCAAGTGAACATTTGAAGTGTTTCAGAAAGTCTTGATGGAACTGGACACCAAGCTTTCACTAAAAAGTCCAAGGACAAAAAATTAAGCTGCTCAAGTGATGGCTGCAAATGTCTGTACAGAATTTTGGCAATGTGAATATTTTCTAGGTTATGAATGATATATATTTGCTACAGATTACTAATTTCATATTCCTGCATGCATGGCAATGTTATGGTGGTCCGCCTTTCAAAATATGGATGTCAGGGATTCCGTGAAATGTAAGTGTACTGTAAGCATTACAGTTAATGTGAGAAATGGTTGTCTGGCTGTTCTTTTTTAATGTATTAGTTATTGTTAATGAAAAAACACACATTTTAAAACATGTGAATATCAATTTTAAAATACATTGTGTTAATTAATAAAAAGTACATACATTTGATGCACTTTAAGTAAAGTATTGCGTAAACCTGATTATTATGAATATCAAACAAATAGATTTTATGAAAAAAGAATACATAGACCTACCTGGTTATGAATTTGAAACACATTTGACTTATTTATGGTAAATGCATTAATACAATGTGTTCCAAACACATTGGGTTTATTGTTATTTTTACATAGATTTCACTTGTTTAATTCATGTTCGACTAACGAATATACATCACATTACGTGTATTAGTGTGTTCACTTTGAAACTGTATTCCAAATGGATGGAAATGTTATATGCAATTAAAATACATACATCTTACATATTAGGCCTAAATATTTCTGTGAGTGTGGAGGGATTATATCTCCCGGCTGGCCTTGGAACGCCTCGGGATCCCCCAGGATGAGCTGGAAAGTGTTGCGGGTGAGAGGGAAGCCTGGGTCGGCCTGCTGATGCTGCCATCGCGACCCGACCCCGGATAAGCGGCTGATAATGGATGGATAATTCAAGAATAAAGTTGTATATTAAGCCTACAGAGAATTCAATCTATAGCACACAAAACATTTTATTTCTAAATAAATAAAAAATATATATCAACTAAGCATATCGGATATCATTAAAAACACACACGCGCGACATTCTCTCGTGGAGGAACGAGTTCCGCTCTGGTCGAACAACACGGTCCGAGAAAAGTCTTCCAGACGTCTTCTGAGCGCCTCCGGCAGGTCCAAATATATTCATTCATTCATTCATCGTGTACAGTGCTCTCTGCTGAACTAAAACAGCGGAGGACAAAGCACGCGCCGCCTCTTCCTCACTGAAAACACTCCCGTCGTCTCCTTGGACACCAAAGAAATCTCGCACTCCGCTGAAATCTCGCAGGAAAAAGTGTACTCTCGTTTGTTCATTCGTGTCCTGCCCCTAAATGTTTAATTAGGACACAACGTGCAGCAAACGAGCTATTGTTTCCATATTTTAATTTCCTCAGACTATGCAAAGAGACTTTTAAGGACAAAAGGCACCCGGGTGTTTTATCCCCAGTGTCGATGCCCTCGGGCCTCATGAAGATGGAACGTCCGCATCCACAGAGGGACACCCTTGGGAGGCTTCAGGTTAAGGACACCAGGCACTATTACTCTGGAAGAGAAAGCCAAATGGGTACAGCAGTGGTCACAAAATCATCACAGCCTGCACCACTGTAGGGCACAATATTCATAATCTGGGAACTACAGGTTGAGAGTATTCTATCTATTCTCTGGCCAGTGATGTGAACGTCCTCTGATGGATCAGGAGGACTACGAGTTATTCACACAGATGTCATGATGCTGGTCAAACTTGTGTCAAAGTGAAACCCTATTAAAATGGTCTAAAATAATTACAATTTCCCTTTTTGATTTTGATAAAAAAAATATATATTTTTGCACAATATTTATAGCAATGCTAACCCAGTGTTGATAAAGGTATGGACAAGATTGATTGGTGATACAGTGTGTGTTTCATAGATTCCATTTATTGCAACGCTACAAAAACATACAATCATGGAATATAATATAAAAATAAATATGTTCACACCTTTTTTTCCCCTCTTTCATACTCATGTGTGGAGGAAATACAAAAATGTACTATGTGTAATACAAAAACACAGCATTTGTTGTCATCAGCCGTAAGGGTGTGTGTGTGGTGGGGACGTCGGAGCTTCAGAATTCAGTCAAACTGTTGGAGATGAAATTGTCTCCCCGTGTGTCTGACCATGTCCCGGAGAGCCACAAAGCCAGAGATGGCCTGGATCATTCCAGAAAGAAAACATTAAATTAAAATCAATGATAATCACCAAATGATAAAACATGCACAACATTAACATACATTTTACATGCAGATTAGCAATGTTTTATTTCTTATTTTTTCAAAGCAATGTTCTCGTACCTGTGAGAGTATGAACATGGAGAGTACGATGTGAACACCTCTCTCCAGGGGTTGTATGAGGATGGCTTCATTGAAGAGCTGAAACGGGATTAGTGGAAACTGCAGCAGGATGCTCAGCAGCCAAAATCCAGCCAACTCCGGGACCTTACAGACACAATTATCACATGAACTACAACCTCTTGCAAAGGGTTTTTCTGCGTCGTGTCCACACGCATTGTATATCTTTGTGTTTCTGTGAGTGATGCGTAACCTTTTCCTGCAAGTTCCCCGCATAACCGAGGAAGAGCCGAATGGCCTCTATCAGAGTCATCAGGATGAGAACGGTGACGAGGATGAACTTGTAGTAGGCTGGCAGGGCGGGATACTGGCAGAAATGACAAATACATCAATGAATGTGATTCATTCAAATAGGCTTTTATGACGTTACAAAATGGTAGAAATCACCTATTCTTTTGTTTTTGACTGGCTAGTAGAAATCTCGTACATATTAAAAGATGAACTTGCTTGCTCTGTTTGAAGACTTTTAGCTTTGGACGAGCAACAATGGTCATGTGGCATTTCTATTGAGGGACAAATATTCTAATTATGACGGGGAACCTACAGTACAGTCCGATCCTGTATTAATTGTTAGGCTAATGTAACATCACCAGTCCCGTCTCACTTTCTCTGCACCCGGCTTACCTTGAGGTGCAGCATCACAGTTTCACTGATCCACCACAAGGGGAAGAACCACATGTTGAAGTACAGAGACATCTGGAGGTGGAGACTAGACAGCACCCGCTTGTCTGAAAGCAAAGCGACAACAGAGGCGACGTCTGCTGTTAAACTACGAGAGAGGCGACCCGTCACCTCGAGGCTGACTCGTCAACAAAGCTCCACTCGTGGGTTACCTTGTGGCACAAACGCGTCATTCTCTCTCGTGGAGGAACGAGTTCCGCTCTGGTCGAACAACACGGTCCGAGAAAAGTCTTCCAGACGTCTTCTGAGCGCCTCCGGCAGGTCCATCGTGTACAGTGCTCTGTGCTGAACTCAAACATCAGCGGAGGACAAAGCACGCGCCGCCTCTTCCTCACTGAAAACACTCCCGTCGTCTCCTTGGACACCAAAAAAATCTCGCACTCTGCTGAAATCTCGCAGGAAAAAGTGTACTCTCGTTTTATCGGCCTGTTCCTTCGTGCCCTGCCCCTAAATGTTTAATTATGACACTAACGTGCATCACTATTTCAGACGAGCAGATTAATTGGTGGGTTTTTAAAGCCTAATTCATGCTTCTCCGTCAGGTCGACGGCGCACCAACGCTGTCGACCTGACGCAGTCGTTGAGCATTCATAGTTCTGCGTCGAGGGTCTGCGTTGCTCTGCAATTAACCGCCATGCCGCCAGGGGGGTGTGGCTGTGTGGTTCAGGGGTTATAGCTGAACCCTTGCTTTTTCTTCCGGTCACAGTAAACAATGGCGACCAGGTTGAAGCGGCTGTGTTTGGAGTTGGAGCTCACCAATTTTGAAGAGCAAATGCTTATATTGCAAGAGTTGAAGCGCAGGAGACCGAGAAGACGTTTGCGGAGGTGGTCTGTACGACCACCTCTGTACGCAGCTCCGGCGCACCTCTACCGCACTCAATGTAGCGCCGCTCCCGACGTACCGCCGCGCCTCTGCTTCACGCCGTAACTTCAGCGCCAGCTCCTGCCGCTCGCTCCGACGCCGCACCACCGTAGCTTCAGCGCTGCTCTGATGCCGCCGCTCCGACGCCGCTGCGGCACCACCGTAGCTTCAGCGTAGCGTCGATGCCGCTCCGATGCCGCTCCAACGCCGTCGCACACACCGTGGCTTCAGCGCTGCTCTGATGCCGCCGCTCCGACGCCGCTGCTGCACCACCGTAGCTTCAGCGCCGCTCCTGCCGCCCGCGATGTCCAATCGCCCCGCGGTTACATCCAGCAAAGCCGCCCTGGCTCCCGAAGCACGTGACGTCGATCAGCTGTTTCACAAACGAAGCTCCGTGTACTTGCCACTGAAGCTCACTTGTTTGACTTAAGTCTCCACTGCCTTCCAATTAAGCTGAGTTTTTTTTTACTTAAGTGTATTGCCCACGTTGCCTTTTCAACCCTACTTGACTGCTCGCTTGGTTAGTTATTCCTGACGCGTTTCATTCATGACAATGTCCAGGTGTAATGTCCATCATATTTATTCTTGCAAAATGTAAATCATAATCTCATCGGCAGATCGTAGCTGCATATATTCAAATCATAGAATAAACCATAAACATTTTTCTTACTCTGTTCCAATATTGTCACACAAAAACGGTCAAAAAACTGTTTGCTTCCACAAATGAGCAACACCTGGCCATAGTGTCACTCCTAATTATATAGGGCCGACTCCGTTGAAGTCGGCCAATTACAAGTATTGTGTTTTACATTTGAGGCTTTCCACACAAGGCATTTGAACATATACAATTGCATCATTCATTGAATTTTTTTGTGGTTTAGTCAACTTTGTAACACCCATGGTGTGACCGCCATAGGAAATTAATATGAAACACTAAATTATTATTTACTGGGTATGGTGTTCGCTTAGCGTATGAGAGCTCCGGGTTCGAAACTGGGTCGTGGCTTGTGAGTAGTCACTACCCAGTTAGCGAACCACTGAGTGGCGAACTACCCGATTGAAGGTGGCTTCCCTTAGGGGAACCAGCGGACTAGTATAGGTCGCGGCTTCCCCTCGGTGGGGGGAACCTGCGGACTAGCATAGGTCGCAAAAATAAGGCACAATGTCAAGGTAAGGATCACTGTTAAGTGACTGGTAGGTCACTTGATAAGTGAACGTGGCCCGGACTCAATTGGGTATGTTGATCAGTTCCAGTGGGGAAGGAGCATGCGCACTCCCTGCACTAATCCGTGCACCACTGTCCAAGTACACCACAGTGTTAGGCCGTGTTAGGCGGGGTCTAACACGTTATTTTTTTATTTTCTTGACCAACAACTGTGTGTGGAGTTTTGCACTAATCCAAGCGCACAAACAGTGTTAGACTTTTTTCCCCTAAAATGGATTTAATAAAAAATTGATGGTACAGTGTACACGAGGATGCACAAAAACACAGGCCACCGAATATCTTTATAGTGTCTCGTGGTGACATATTCGTAATCCGCCTGATGTGATATAGCTGTGGTGACCTCCTCATATGGCTTTTTGCCTCCTTCCGGCGCGGATCGGAACTCTTGCCTGATCGGTAGGTGCCTTCCTTGTGCCAAGTCAGGTAGTTTCGGGATTTATCATTATTATAATTTATTATTTGATTTGATGTCTTCCCGGATCATAGGAGACGGTTGGCTGAGTTCGGGCGGAACGCTGCCACCAAGGGCGTGCCGCTAGCCGGCTCAACTAAGAAGCACCTGCTGTTTTGCCTACGGCGGATTTCGCCGACGGTCGTGTTTCATCCAAGCCGTGTTTTGTCCACGCCGTGTTCTGTATACTAACCTGGTTTCCCACCGGTGACTGCTTCGGCTGCGGAGCTGAACCCGCACGGCGCCCCGCCTCGTGTGGGGGACATGCCATCAGACTGGTGTTGAATGAACTAGCGAGCCCTTTTACCGCGGGTTTATAATAGATTACCCCTGCTCTCGGTTGTCGTTTGTTTCTTATTTGTCTTTTGTTTCTTTTTCTTTTGTTTCTCCGTTGCCTTTTGTTTCTTATTTGTCTTTTAGTTGAGTTTCCTTTGTTTGGAGCACCAGAGCCTGGGATTAATATTGTTTCTTTGTGTGTTTAGGTGCGCCTAGACCAAGGTGGTGGGAGTGGTGCTTCCGGGTGGTGGGGTCCCCCTACGTGTGGTGTGTTTTAGGGTACCCCTGGTCCAGGACCCTCACGTGTGGCTGTGTGTGTGTGTGATATGAGTGGAGCTTTCTTTCTCTTTCGGGACCCTCACCGGTGCAGGTCTCCCTTGGTCAGTCCCAGCCCTACACTCCTTTTTTATAACGGGTCTTTTATTAGTATATTATATATATTGTATTGTATTAGTGTAGTGTATTTTATTAGTATATCATATTGTAGTGTATTAGTATAGTGTATTTTACAATAGTATCAATGAACATTGTGATTATAATAAAGACCGTTCATTTGGACTGGGGGCACGAAACCTAATCTTGTCACAAATGCTTCCCTGCGTATGACACAGTGAGTCCGTTTCTTTTTTTAATGCGCGCTATGAATCCTCTCGCGCCGTCCGTCATTGAGGCCGCTGCGTCCGTGCAGATGCTGCTGCAGGATTTCCAGCTCATTCCGTTTTCACAGAAGAAGGTGTTGAAAACATAAACAATGGCATAAACATCTTCTTTGGCACTTGTCCCTCCGTGTTTTCAGCAGCATTGCTGCTGCGCTTCAACCACGACTTCATTGTTTGAGTTTTAAAGGCGGCAGTGATAGACGGGTAATGACAGGTAGCGTGTGCCAGGTTGGGTCAAACCATCCTGCTATGGGGGAGACTCTGGGTTTTTAGGATAATTAAATGAAATAGCCTACTTAATATAAAATTCAGTTTATGAACTTACACTTATGTTGTATTGAATATTTATTAAATAACAATTTTTAAAGGATTTTTTTTTAAAGAATATTGTGTTTTACATGTGAGGCCTTCCACACAAGGCATTTGAACTATACAATTGCATCACTTTCATTGAATTTGTTGTGGTTTAGTCAACTTTGTAACACCCATGGTGTGACCGCCATAGGAAATTCATATGAAACACTAAATTATGTAGATGGGGGGGAAAAGCCACCAATCAGAGCAGTGTTCCATTCAGTGTTCCATTTTTTTAATATTTACATTTTATTTAAAAAAATGCGCATTTCAAAACTCCAGGTTACTTAGAGGCCAGATTCAGAGTCCACGCAGTTTGTCTTTTTTAGTTTATTCCGTCTTCTAGTATAACTTACTCAAGCAACTAATACATAGCAAAACCAATAAAACAAAGATAAATATATACATGCACATTGATATAAATGTCTAACACGGTGGTGTACTGGGTATGGTGTTCGCCTGGCGTACGAGAGCTCCGGGTTCGAAACTGGGTCGTGGTTTGTGAGTAGTCACAACCCAGTTAGAGAACCACTGAGTGGCGAACTACTCAATTGAAGGTGGCTTCCCGATGGGGAACCTGCGGACTAGTAGAGTTCAATGTTAAGGTAAGGTTCACATGTTAAGTGAAATTGGCCCGGACTCAATTGAGTAAGTTGATCAGTTCCAGTGGGGAGGGAGCTTAGTGTAGGGATGTCTGCGCTAATC
This sequence comes from Myoxocephalus aenaeus, assembly GCA_038501785.1. Classification (NCBI taxonomy): domain Eukaryota; kingdom Metazoa; phylum Chordata; class Actinopteri; order Perciformes; family Cottidae; genus Myoxocephalus; species Myoxocephalus aenaeus. The sequence goes on along the minus strand of JBAMJR010000702.1, from coordinate 117,760 downwards.
CAAGCACACACACCATGTTAGGCCGTGTTAGGCAATTGCTGACACGTTATTTTTTTTATTTTTTTTATATGTATAATTTTATTTATTTATTTTCTTCCTTCTTTTTCCCCCCTTTCTTTCAAAACCGATATGAACAAAATGTCATAATGTGACTAAAAGTCCATTTATTTTGAGATAAAGTTGATCAATAAAGTTGAACAATCCTTTATAAATTCCCAATTTGTCTCATATAGTCATAACAATCGCAACATGTTCATCATGTTGCAATTTTGAGATCAAGTTGATATTATAATTCACTAATTCAAGAATAAATTAGAGGTTTTCCAGCCACGTCCAACTGGTAGGAGGCCCCAGGAAGACACGGTGCACTCAAAGAAATGATTAATGGCATAGTTTATTATTAAGTGTTTTAATCTATTACATTTTATTCAAATACTCATATTTTTAAAATATATGTATTCAAATTCCTTAGAATCAGCATGAATCTGTTAACATTCAATTGAATCAGTTAAAACATATGAATATGGTTTGAATACGGCTCGCTGCATGATCAATTAGTTAAAATGTATGAGATTGGTTTACATATTCATTTCGGGAAATGGAATCGTTCAGAAACGGACCATTTTACCTCAGACCAACATGCAGCCTGCAACAGGTAAGTTACATCTGCTGTCATCTTATCTAATCTGCCTGTTATCAGTGTATGGACATATTCTATGAGTGCAGTTGATATCATGGCACACTATTATCGATATACTGACTGTCAAATCCAATAAGTCCAACATTGCAAACCTTGTCCAGTCAGCTAGCAGCACGTGTTGTAATACCTATCAACTAACTTTAGCTAGTTAGCGATGTTTTTTCATTAGCTAAAATCCCACTTATTACTAATTAAAACGAGTCAGTAATTAAAGTCAGGCGACGTTAAAGGCACTTTATTAAAACGGACTCTGTGTGGTGTTAACGGTTAAGATTTAACACCATTACAGCCCACAGTTACTGTGACACGAGAGAAATGCTTTGTGTGTCAGCGAAATTGGCAACTGGTTTTGTAGACTGATATTTGAGCGTTAGCGTTGTATGACTTTCAGTCAGGTCGATATGTAGTGTTCAATAACCGGTCAGCGATAACTTGTGTAACATTAGGGTGAGTAATATCCCACAACTTTAACCTTTGTGTGGTGTTCATATTTTTGCATTTCGGGGTTTTTAATTCAACACAATCAAACAAATGTATGTTAAAATACTCAACAGATGTTTACGTCATCCCAATTACAAGCAATATATGCAGCATATATGGTTAATATTTTCCCTTTACTTTTTTATATGAGCAAACGAAGGGCAAAATGTGCGGGAACGCGAGAGCAGACAGGTATCGTGCTTGACTTATTCAACAATGTTGCAACCTTGAGGGAACGGTTGGGGCAGAAACACACACACACACACACACACACACACACACACACACACACACACACACACACACACACACACACACACACACACACACACACACACACACACACACACACACACACACACACACACACACTCCGTCTGTATGTCTGTCTGTCGCTCGCTCTCTGTCTGTCTCCCAAACTGCTTTTTTGTGAACTGTTAATAGCATTGTGGAGGGGTTACATGATTCTTCCTCTACTGCTTATAGTGAGAAATTGTGGTTTATCTTAAAATGTATATTCCGTGGTATATCAAAGTGATTTCAAAGCCATATGGTATTTGGTTATAAAATAAAATAATCCTTTATTAGTCCCTCAGTGGGGAAATTACAGGATTACAGCAGCCTTGCTCACAAGTGAATAAAAGAAGAATAATACAGTAGAAACAAGTAATATAAATACATATAAATGAGCAGTAAAACAGTAGAGAAATATTAATATACAGACTGAATAGAAAAGTACTTAAACGTATTGCACGTAAATACACGTAATAATATTGCACCAGGTGAATGATAAAGTGACCAAGTTCAGTTCAAGTGTTCAGTTGTCAGAGTGGTCTACTGGGAGCTCAGCTTGTTGTGCAACCTGACCACAGCGGGAAGAAAAGTGCAGAAAAGTGTCTCATTGATTTATAAAATAAATTGCAAGGAGACAACTGGTTTATAATTTAGAGCAGGCCTAGTGTATAATTAGGCCTGATACTTTTAGAATTATGATAAACAAAAACAATGTGCGACTGTAGTTTTAAAAAGAACAAAATATCAACAATTGCAAATTTAAACTACATTAATAGAGTGCAGACTTTCGATTCCAAGATTGATTTGATTTCTAACGACTAAATAGTTTTGCTTGATCTTAAGCATAAACTACTGTATATACTGGGCATAATCTTGGTCTAAAGGATGACCGAGTAGTATTTAAAAAAAAAAAAAAAATCAGTACAAATTGATACTGTCGTTATAATTTCATAACCAAAAGATTGTCCCACAATTATAAACATTTTGTTTCTAACTTGAGCCATTTGTCTTTTACAGATGCCTAATTCTTTGAAGCATCCTCCATCACGCTGTATGCAACTTCTTAGATCTTGTAAGTATCTATGCTACAAAGACATTGATTCATAATATACTGGCAATTCAATACATCAGATGACAAACAATGAAACTCATTTTGAAGTTCAGATGAATCAACATGTAGATGCACATTTTGCTGCAAATTACATCAAGGATAAACTTTTAACAAGATGTGTAAATCTGTTTTTTCTCCTCTCTTTCAGGTCAACTTGGAGTTCATGCGAATAACAGCTGTTCCTCTGATGTCAAAATTCTTTGGACAGATACACTGATGACCTGATGAAGCTTTTCCGGGCCAAGGCGGGATCAGCAGGACAGAAAATCCGCAAAATAATGGCAGTGACATCTTGAGTAAGTGTGGTTTTCCTTTGTTTACACGGGGGGTGGCAGAAGGTAGAGCCCTGCCCTATACTTAAAATATGACTTAATATATGAAACTTAAAATTAAGCTTTACTTAAACTGTAAAGTAATTCATTGACTAATACTTTTTTTGCGTGATCTTGTTGGTATGCATTTTTCAGAATGAAGACATACACGTCAAGCACGACTGCATCCTGAGGAGCTGAAGTGTCTCCCTCAATGAAGACATGGAGACACTCATCAAAGATATATGGTAAGTTTGCATAACAGTGTGCCTTAAGAATTTTGAATATGACAATGTGACACAGCTCATTGTTCTTTGTTTATCATCCAGGACTGCGAATCTATAGCGTTTGAGTCGGGTATTGGACAGACTACGATGGGCATCTACCTCATTCGTAGAGAGGGTGCTGGCCCTGAAGAAGAGCATGCTGATGTTGGTGTTGTTCTTGAAGGCATCGGACTTCTGCCAAACCTACCACCTGTCACACTTGGACAGATGCTCAAGTGAACATTTGAAGTGTTTCAGAAAGTCTTGATGGAACTGGACACCAAGCTTTCACTAAAAAGTCCAAGGACAAAAAATTAAGCTGCTCAAGTGATGGCTGCAAATGTCTGTACAGAATTTTGGCAATGTGAATATTTTCTAGGTTATGAATGATATATATTTGCTACAGATTACTAATTTCATATTCCTGCATGCATGGCAATGTTATGGTGGTCCGCCATGGACGTCAGGGATTCCGTGAAATGTAAGTGTACTGTAAGCATTACAGTTAATGTGAGAAATGGTTGTCTGGCTGTTCTTTTTTAATGTATTAGTTATTGTTAATGAAAAAACACACATTTTAAAACATGTGAATATCAATTTTAAAATACATTGTGTTAATTAATAAAAAGTACATACATTTGATGCACTTTAAGTAAATGGAGTTTATTGCGTAAACCTGATTATTATGAATATCAAACAAATAGATTTTATGAAAAAAGAATACATAGACCTACCTGGTTATGAATTTGAAACACATTTGACTTATTTATGGTAAATGCATTAATACAATGTGTTCCAAACACATTGGGTTTATTGTTATTTTTACATAGATTTCACTTGTTTAATTCATGTTCGACTAACGAATATACATCACATTACGTGTATTAGTGTGTTCACTTTGAAACTGTATTCCAAATGGATGGAAATGTTATATGCAATTAAAATACATACATCTTACATATTAGGCCTAAATATTTCTGTGAGTGTGGAGGGATTATATCTCCCGGCTGGCCTTGGAACGCCTCGGGATCCCCCAGGATGAGCTGGAAAGTGTTGCGGGTGAGAGGGAAGCCTGGGTCGGCCTGCTGATGCTGCCATCGCGACCCGACCCCGGATAAGCGGCTGATAATGGATGGATAATTCAAGAATAAAGTTGTATATTAAGCCTACAGAGAATTCAATCTATAGCACACAAAACATTTTATTTCTAAATAAATAAAAAATATATATCAACTAAGCATATCGGATATCATTAAAAACACACACGCGCGACATTCTCTCGTGGAGGAACGAGTTCCGCTCTGGTCGAACAACACGGTCCGAGAAAAGTCTTCCAGACGTCTTCTGAGCGCCTCCGGCAGGTCCAAATATATTCATTCATTCATTCATCGTGTACAGTGCTCTCTGCTGAACTAAAACAGCGGAGGACAAAGCACGCGCCGCCTCTTCCTCACTGAAAACACTCCCGTCGTCTCCTTGGACACCAAAGAAATCTCGCACTCCGCTGAAATCTCGCAGGAAAAAGTGTACTCTCGTTTGTTCATTCGTGTCCTGCCCCTAAATGTTTAATTAGGACACAACGTGCAGCAAACGAGCTATTGTTTTTTGTTTTGTTTACTCGCATCACTATTTCAAACGAGCATCTTAATTGGTGGCCACGCGTTGGGAAGATATGTTTTTGTTAAGTATAAGATGAGTTCATAAGCTTTTCAAATAAATAGATATATCCCTCCTGCGGTGTTCGGGTCAAATCTGACCGATTTACCGGTTGGGTTGTGTTTTACATTTGATGCTTTCCACACAAGGCATTTGAACATATATAATTGCATCACTTTCATTGAATTTGTAGTGGTTTAGTCAACTTTGTAACACCCATGGTGTTCCCGGACAAAAGTGACCGCCATAGAAAAATTAATATGAAACACTGAATTATGTACATACATCAGATGGGAAAAAAAGCCCCACCCATCATCCACACACAGCACTTGTTTGCCTAACTTGCATTTAAAGAAAAGCACATCTCAAAGTTGACCAAGTATTCAAGGGAGTACACATCTGGTGTGTGGAGTTTGCACCAATCAGAGCACAGTGTTCCATTTTTTTTTTTTTTTTTTTTTTTTTATTTAAAAAAAAACAATGCATATTTTAAAGCTCCGGGGCAGCCAGATTACTTAGAGGCCAGATTTAGAGTCCACGCAGTTTGTCTTTTTAGTTTATTCCGTCTTCTAGTATAACTTACCTAAGCAACTAATACGTAACAAAACCAATACAACTAAGATAAATATATACATGTATATATATATTAATGTCTAACACGGTGGTGTACTGGGTATGGGGTTCGCCTGGCGTACGGGAGTACCGGGTTCGATACTGGGTTGTGGCTTGTCGTCACAACCCAGTTGTGCGAACTACTCAATTGAAGGCGGCTTCCCTCGGTGGGAACCTGCGGACTAGTAGAGTTCAATGTTAAGGTAAGGTTCACTTGTTAAAGTGGGAGTGAGATTGGCCCGGACTTAATTGAGTATGTTCCAGTGGGTAGAGCGTTAAGTGGGAGGGATCCACCGTGTTAGGCCGTGTTAGATGTTAACGTCTAACACGTTAATACTTTTTTTTTTTTTTTATGTAACAGTTTCTTCCTTCAGGTTGAGGAACAAAATGTCATAAAAGATCATTTATTTTTAGATAAAGTTGATCAATAAAGTTGAACAATCCTTTATAAATTCCCAATTTGTCTCAATAATAGTCATAACAATTGCATCATGTTGCACTTTTGAAATAAAGTTGATATTATAATTAACTAATTCATTAATGTAGTTGGACAATTTGTTTTATCAAGTTCCCCTCAAGGGTTGCTGGCAGTACACCTGGACCTTAACCAAGAACTCAAGTGAGCGGCCTGTGCTCAAGCAAGTATATACACTGAAATAAATAACAAATATATATATATCAATATATATATACAGTACAAAAAATGATGCACAACACACGCGTCAGTAAAAGTCATAGGATCGTAGGGAGGGACCAGCATGAGCTGCCGATCAGTCCGATCTCCCCATTTAGCGTTAGTTTGATGCGACACGCGAGTTGACGTACATGTGCCACTCCTCCCACAGCGAAAGTGAAAGTGACTCCGTCAGTCTAGCGATGGCTTCCAGTCAGGAGTTGTTCGACTGCCCCATCTGTTTACACTTACTGGATGATCCTGTGACGACGGCCTGCGGACACAGTTACTGTCTGCAGTGCATCAATGCCTTCTGGGATGTACATAACCGCAGAGAGGGCTACAGCTGCCCTCAGTGCAGGCAGACCTTCTCCCCGAGGCCTGTCCTGAAGAGGAACACGCTGCTGGCGGCCCTGCTCGAGGAGCACGAGCGCACAACAAGTCCAAATGCTGCTGGTGACACCTACGCTGCGCCCGGTGATGCGCAATGTGACGCCTGCACGGGGAGAAAAAGAAAAGCTTGGATGTTCTGCCTCGTGTGTTTGGCCTCTTACTGCGAGACTCACCTGAAGCCTCACTTCGAGGTGGCCCCATTGCAAAAACACAATCTGATTCAAGCCTCTGCGAGGGCCAAAGACAGCCTCTGTGGCCGTCACGGGAAACTCCTGGAGATCTACTGCCGCTCCGATCAGCAGTTCGCCTGCCTGCTGTGCGTCATGGAGGAGCACAAGGGCCATGACACGGTGACGGTAGCGGCAGAAAAGTGTGAAATGCAGGTAATTCAGTTCGTCCCCATGCTCAAGTGTTTTTTTTATGTCACCGAGGAGGTTCTGAAAAGCTTTGTGTTTCAACAGAGTCAGCTGGAGCGAGGTAAACAGGAAGTTGCAGACAGAGTGCTGAACTCGAAGAGGAAAATGACAGAGCTGAAGCAGGCTGCAGACTCTATACGAGTGAGTGCAAACACAAAGTACTACTATTCATGAATGTGTTTCTTTACTTTCAAACTCCTGATACAAGAAAGGCAGTGTACACATCTTTTACTTAATTTAATACCCATTGCACTGTTGTTGTTGTTGTTGATTGTCTCATCTAACGTCTCATGTCTAATGTATGCACCTTCCACCTAGAAAAATTCCTCGTTTGTGTAAACATTCCTGGCAAATAAAGGGATTCTGATTCTGATTCTGACATTTACTGTTTAATGGACAGATAAAGAAAAGAGGAAAAGGGGTGTAAACTGTGACAGCGAAGAATGCTGAAGATATTGAGCCTGAACAGACTGAAAATGAAATAAAGAAAAACAGGCATGATGCATGCAGACTGTATATTTACCAGTGCAATACTACCATATTATTTAGTTTACCAGAAAAAGGATTTAGTATGCCCCTGTTCATAGTCTGTCAAATGCAGTATGCCAAAAAATACCAGGATGTCTTAACACCCGGTCACCTTTAGCAGTATGCAAGCCAGCATGCTTTTCTGGCTATTCTGACCCACAATCCTTTGTGCAGCAGATATATGAGCAAGAGGGTCAAAGGGCAAGGTTCCATGTCATGACGAGGTGGTATGTCTTATTGACATACTTGCAATCTCTAACATTTGTCTCGCAACCTCTTTGGAGTGTCCAGACCCCCAGGTTGGGAACCACGGACCTAGACTACTATTACAGGCTATACAAACATTTCAAGTTTTCAGTTATTCATCATATGTTGCATAATAACTTAAGGGAGTTTAAAAGTAGCCCAGGACTTTTGTAAATACGCTGTAACTCAAAATAGTCATCAATGAAATGGTGCATGTTTCCTATACAAGGATGCCGCATGGGAGGCGTGTGACGACTTTGAGCGACTGTGTGCTAAACGCATCCGTATATTCGTCCGCTCTGTGGAGAGGAAGCGCTCTGAGATGAGAGAGAAGGTTGGAGAAGCAGAGAAAGCTGCAGTGGACTGGACCAACAGTCATCTCGGCCAACTGGAGCGTGAAGTGTTAGAGCTGAGGAGGAGAGCGGGTGAACTCGACCAGCTGTCACTGACAGAAGAAGACCCCATTCAGTTTCTGCAGGTGATGAGATGACACTCTTAGAGTCTAAGACAGTTTATACCAATTTGTATCTAATTTTTCCCCCTTAATTCAAATTAGTTTGGTCACAAAATGTATTTGTTGCCCTGTGCAGGGTTTCCATGCTCTGGGTGGCCTCCCTGTGTTCACAGACTCGCATGAAGGACTTGACAAGCTGACAGAGTTTACCTCCGCTCAAACGGATAAACTGAAAAATATCTGCAGCAAAGAAATAAAAGAATTATTCAGTCACTCTGAAGAAAATCTGCGTGAGTAGGACCAGTTGAGATCTCTAAACCTCATGATTAAGTCTGATCTGTATATTTCCTGACAGAATCATCAGTTTTTCTTTTGTTTGTTTCATCAGTGACAAAAGCGCCACGGTTGCTTGAGGAAAGAACATCAAGGACAGGCCTTTTGAAGAGATATAGGAGTAAGCGCAATGCTAATTCACTTTGCACAAATATCAAACTTGAAAAGCTTCACTCAGCCAAATGAATATTTCATCTTTCCCCCGCAGACTCCACAGTGGAGGTGGATCCCAACACGGTGGCTGCATGTCTTTGTCTCTCTGACAGAAACAGAGAGATATCGTGGGGTGACGGGGACCAGGCTCATCCGGATCACACCGACAGATTCACCTTCTACCACCAGGCGCTGTGCAAAGCGGGCCTCGAGGGCAGCCTCTACTGGGAGGTGGAGTGGGATGGTGGCATTGTCGAGCTGGCCGTGTCATACAAAGGCATTCAGAGAAAGGGTTCAGGCAGAGGGGGCTGTTTCGGCCACAATGAGCTCTCCTGGAAATTAACCTGCTCTTCGTCCGGCTGCACCTTTTGGCACAATAATCTTCACAAAGGCCAGATGCCTCCGGTTCTCTCTCGCAGAGTGGGCATACACCTTGATCACGAAGCAGGAACGCTGGGCTTCTACAGTGTTTCCGGCTCTGACGCTTTGACACGGCTGCACCAAATCCAGACCACCTTCACTGAACCTCTCTTTCCTGGGTTTTCTGTTGATTTAGGTTCAACACTGAAAATATGCAACACCTAAGCCAGTTTATATTAAAACATGTTAACCACAGGAACTTCTGCCATTCATGATAGAGATATCTCTCTCTCTCTCTCTCTCTCTCTCTCTCTCTCTCTCTCTCTCTCTCTCTCTCTCTCTCTCTCTCTATATATATATATATATATATATATATATATATATATATATATATATATATATATATATATATATATATATATATATATTCTCAAATGTTCCTAAAAACATTATCAAAAGACTTTGTTAAATTTATTTTTATTATCACTGATAAAAGACTCAACTATTTTATGAGGTAGTTAAACAAACTTTCAATTGTTTAATTGTAAGACTTAAGATAGATAAACCATATTTCTTCATTCTGTTCTTTTTGCTCTACAATGGAATAATGTTCCCTTAAGTCTAAATTGATCAATTCAGAGCACATCTTCAAAAGGGCGTTTCTCAGTAACTTGTAGCCAAAATGTAGCCGAAAATATCTTGGTACAAATAGTATGTTTTGTCTTTGTGTTGCTTGTTGTATATTGGAGAACCACAATGTAAATAAGCCATTTCAGGTTTGTTGTTTTAATTCTTGATGCTTATTCTGTATTTTTACTTAAACAAAGCAAAACAAGTAAATCAAGCAGGATGTATTTGCTCTAGTTTAACAGACTCAAATAAAGGGCCGTGCCAATGACATGTCTATCATTTATTTGATTTATTCTGCTAATATTTACATTCAATGTTCTAAATATGATTTGCAAAAGTATCTCAACATAATTCACTCATTTACAGGCCACTTTTCACAAAAGTCAAATAACGGTCCCCAATTGCAATCTGGGGACATGTTCAATTAAATACATACATTCTGTTATTACATTATGATGGTTCAGACTTTGACATAGTAACATGCAGCGCCAGCGCCACTAACAGTAGGAGTAATAATGAAGGCAGTCATAAAATAGATTCAATAGATTTGTTTGTGTAGGAGCAATCCATAGTGTCGTAGAACCGCAGACAGGCCTTGTAATGCAGCAGCTTCTCAGTCAGAGGGCTGATGGTCAGGGCTTTACCCTGCACAGTCAGGTCTTTGTACCTGGACAGCATCAGGGAGATGGGAATGACTGTTTGTTATGCAAAATGAATGATCTAATTGTGACTTGTATTCCACATGTTTGTATGTATTATGTGAGCTGTAGGCCTACCTGTTCGATACACTCCAAAACACGACGGTATTTACAGCCATCAGTGTGGCCAGGAGAAAGAAGAACCTCTCCAGATTCCCATCATGCAATATGTTTGGGTAGAAGTTACCTGTAAACGAGTATCAACGTGGTCGCATCAGTAGCATCGTTTTTCCAAACAAATTCCAGTGTCACTGTAATTTTGTTATTGGAAGAAAACAGGCAACATATCAGTGCTCTTTTTTACCTCCAGAAAGAAAGAACACCAGCTGAATGAGGAAGGCTCCCAGAAAGCAGCCTCCTCCGTAGGACAGAGTGAGGAAGTGCAGGGAGATCCCTCTGATGTGGCTCGGGGTCAGCTGGAAAGATATGAGGGAACCTGCCAGAGAGGAAGTGACGGCAGGAACGTTTTATCATCTTTCCTGCTGTCTATTTGTGACATACAGGGCTGCATTTCTGACCGGGGGAAAAGTCAAATGATGAATCAGACGTTTTTGGGCAAGATGCGCCATGTGAGAGCTGCATCAAGTAGACCGTACGTCTGTCACATACATGCAGGGGTGACGAGAGCCTCTGCGAGACCGAGCAGGATGTACTGAGGAGCCAGCTGGAAACATGCCATGGACGACACTTGCAGAACTTTTCCAGACAGGGTCTGCTCCACCAGAGGGTACGCCTTCCTCCACAGCTCAGACAAACCTGCCACCAGGACCGACAGGGTGGCAAACGCATGGCCAAGAGCTGGAAGGGGAGGATGGACAGGGAGGGGTTGATAAGAGAGGGGGCTGCAGAATAATTACGGGAGGAAATAGGGAGGATGGAAGAGGCAGAAGAGCGAGAGACATTAGAATTATGTGTGCATTAGTGGGGGTGTGCACGTGTGCACATAGAGATACTCACTGATGACTTTTGCAGGGGCCAGAGGAGTTTTTTCCTTGGAGAGGTAGCACGTGGTCACACATTCGATCAGTGGCGCTAAGAGCAGCAGAGGAAGGATACTGATCACATTCATGGCGCCGATGGGCAACAGGAGGTTGTGGAGGTGAAGGTTTGAGTTCATTGTCTGTATGTAGTAACCTGAAGGAATCTGTAGAAAACATATTCTTAGCCTCCATGCGTGTGATGAAACATGTACATGATCCTTTTTCATGCTTTGTAATAAAGACCCATACTATTCCCAGTGACCTGCCTGTGTGATGCAGGCTCTGTAAAGCAGCTGAAGGCCATAAAGAGGGAAGAGCTTGGCCAGGACTTTGACGTTTTCGACATGTGTTTCGCTGTAACGCCCGCCATTGTTCTCCTTGGCCCGGTCCAGCCAAGATCCCACGTCTCCACTCAGGTGACGATAGTGGAGGCAGCACATCTTGAAAGAGTTCAAGAAAACTCCCAATGTGGTCAACAGTGATCCACCTGCAGTGTGACAGACACACAAAGGTACATAATGAAGTGTGTGTATACCTGTTTTTTTGTGTCTTTTTTTTTAATGTACGTTACCTTTATTTGGTTTATAGGTGAGTTTGTTCCGCATCATGTATATGGCGATTAGAGCCAGCAGCACAGAGGTGAAGGGGATTAGGAAGCCCAGGTTTTTGGCCACAGACTGCTGGATGTAAGCAATACCCAAAAACACAACAGTGGAATTCAGGTTGACCAGCCAGTAGAACCTAAACATAAATAAAACAAATATCTCACTGTCATGCATGAACATACTGGTTGCAGAAGTAAACTAATAACACATTTCCACCTACTCATAAGTCAACACATTATTTGTTAACAATGCAAGTCCTGTGAAACTATCTACAGGTGTTCATGGTCCCCAGAAGATGAACCCCACTGTCTTTACTGAATCTTTGACTTTACCTCTAGTTCCACAATGATGTTACTTTTTTTTTTTGGTGTGTGAAATATCTTGACAACTATTAAATGGGTTCTCAATAAATTTGGTACAAACATTCATGTTGCCTCAGGGTGATTTGTATTAACTGTGATGATCCCCTGACTTTTCATCTAGCACCATCATTAGGTCATTTTTATTGTCTAATTACTGTCAAATTAACACATTAGGGTACTTGCTTGCCCCCCCCCCATAATCAACCCAGAACTAGCAAGGTGCTCTTGTTTATTGTCTCTATGCAGAATAACTGAACTGTAAAGAACCTCATGTGATGATCAAACGGACCATAGTAACAATATCGATAGACTGTTTGGAGTCTGATATTCAGACGGCAACACAACTCACCAGTTGAAGAAGGACAGGAGCTGGTGCTGATTGTAGCACTGCAGGCTGTACGCTCCCATGGGACAGAGGATGGCCCGGATGCCGCCGATGCCCAGTGCAGCAGCCAGGAGGCCGGTGTAGAACAAGATTTGCTGGTCCCGAGGTTCCAGCTGGTGCGTCATGTGATGAGTGTCAATGTAGAAGTCTTCAAACGGGAATGCCACCACGGGCAGCATGGCTGTGCCTGGAAAGCACAAGTGAAATTCACGGCACGTGGTTGTATCTACATTGCAAGCAGGAGTGTGACTTCACAGAAGCAGATCCCTGACTAAGCACCTTAATAGTATTACTAACGCTCGTGGAATGAGCTCAGATATTTGAGCAACTTTCTTGTTCATGTGACAGATAAATATCTTGTCTTTTAAACTGGCAGATTTGACCCTTGTTACATTACAATACATCTAATCTCATAACAGAAATAACCTATACTTTTAGCACAAATGTCATCACATCAGACAACATGAATTAACCATTAACTGTGTCTTACCGAAGAAATGAAGTAAAGCACACACGTAGAGCACCTTGCTCCTTCCCAGGCAGGTCTCTGCAAACCACCCAACCAGAACAGGGGTCAGGGTGCTGGCTCCTATGAAGCACAGGTTGACTGTCGCAGCCAGGTAGTTATCATAGCCCAGCTTCACAGTGCAGAAGAGAATCGTGTTGCATACAATGCCAAAGAAAGTGAATCTCTCACACAGCTCCACAAGCAGTACACAGATGATAACTTGAAGCTTCTTGCGGGACTTCCTCCGTGGTCCAGAGTCTGGACGAGGGGTCTGAGAAAGTCGACGCAGTCGGCCTCTGCGCTCTGGCAGTCTCTGAAGGTCCGCTGCCACCATACCACCTGGCTAGTGAGCTGGCTGCTGGGCTGCTGGGCTGCTGGGTTGGCTGGATGCAGTCAGTAAAGGACCATGTAGAGCTCTGAATGAGAACTCCTGCCCTTGGAGGGGAGGACCAGCAGAGGCCAGAGCTGGAATCCCTCACCCTGGTGTGACTCTGGAGACACGTTGGATCGGACACACCTACCTGCCTTCTGCACGTGCTGGCTGCTGATTACCCTCCTGTGTCGGGATCTTACTCAGAACTGTGGACGCCTCACAGGGAACTGACACATTAGACACAATTGTATCCAGGAGGAGTGATGGATGGGAGCGATTTAGAGAGCGCCCCAGAAATATTTCTATGATTAACGACAAGATACAGACATGTGGTTGTTGTTGTTTTTTCATTAATGACTTATTCAGAGCAGTGGTGGAAAGTATCTAAGTACATAAGTACTGTACTTTAGTACAAATATTCAGGTTAACATTATATACATACATAATACTACTAGTACTTTTACTTTTGATACGTCTATGGACTATCTTTCTGTACATTTACTTGACTGAAGATTTGGAAGCAGGACCTTTAATGCTAACTGAGTATTTCACTGTGGTATTGCTACTTTTACTTAAAAGGTCAGAGTGCTTCTTCCACCACTGATACAGAGTTACTGCTGGCACTTTATTTGAAACTTTAATTTAAAAAATCTGAAATGAAATAATTGTTTGCAATAAACAAAGTCAGAGGTTAATTGATAATCAACAACTCTAAAACTATACGATGTTGTTTATGTAGTTGGCTTTAGCATTAAGAGACAATAGACTAGACAACACATTAATTTAGTGCTGGAAGTAATTACAAACACTCACAAAATGCCACATGTCTCTGTGAAAGCAGCCCTCCAGTGTGCAAGCTCAAAATAGAACACCAGCTGGTAATTAAACTGATAATGTTGAGTGGGGGTGAGAGACTACACGAGCAGGTCAATTTAAACTGGATCAGAGCAGCTAGATAAGCAATAACTGCCTGTTATTATGGGAGTGAACTCATTGTCTGAAGCACAACAAAAAAGCACAGCAAGGACAGAACAGAATAACACTGGAATAAAACAGTGATCACAAAAACCACGGGATGAAAATATCCAAATTTCACTCCGAATCTATCCCCAAAATAAGATCAACTAAATCATTTCTGCTATCTGAATAATATTGTATCACCTACAACCTCTGTATAAATAAAGCTTGTTTATCTTCTGAATGTCCTTACGCTTTCTTTTATAAAGAGACATGAGCTGCAGTTAGCATCTTACGAGCTCGTATGACAAGAGGAATCAGTGGCCTTGCTCATGTACAAAAAACAAAACAAAAAAAAAGACTCAAGATTTAACAATTTGTAGATTGTTTTCTGCAGGCCTGAATGATTTTTTTAGGTGTTAAAACTTGTATATTTGATTAGAAATTATAAAATGTCTAATTGGAGGTCAACATTCACCAAACTATGTAGAGCTTTATTGTAATTGTCTCGAACAACACAATGTCACCTCCAATCAGGCACCGTTCAGATATATAACATAATAATAATATGAAAGTACCAATCATACAATGGTATACATTTATCCCCTTATATTATTTATTTTTTAACATTATGCTATTGTCATAATATTTAAAAAAATGCCATACCGATTTTACTACATGATTTTAAAATACTTTTTAGACGTAGACGACGTGCAGACATATTCACGCTCACGCTGATGACGTCTCTACGTAAAAAAACAACAACGTACGTGTGTAAGCGTCAAGCGTCACCATGGTTACAGAGGCAGCGTTGGGCCGTGGTGCATCATGGGAAATAAGCTGTTTGCGAATCAGTTCCAGTGTTGGTGGAAAAAAAAAACGAACACAACAGCGAGACTTTTCTTTTACTCATTTTCTCATATACGCTAAAAGGTGAGTTACGAAATGTTCACAGTTCTTTCAGGTATAGCAAGAGACCCCGCACACATGCACCGTGGAGTTAGCTCGCACAATGCTGAGTATTAAACTTCGTAGCACGTTAGATATAATATTCAAGCTAAGTTTGCTAACCCACGCTAGCTGATAGTTTCCTTTCCATTGTTATCCTCCACTTTGCGAACCGTTAAAACGAGCTGCTGAACATTAGGAAGTTATGTTTGTGTTACTTAAACGTTGCCTACGTGTGTTTGAGGTTAAGTAACAGAGAAAAACGCACGCATAACTTCTGTAAAACATTCTCATGTCTCCACCTTGTGTTCAGACAACGGCTGGCCATGTCTGGAGGGAGGATGCCGAGCTGTCCTGCTTCTGTGTCCAAGGGCTTCTGCTCGACCCCTGTCAAAACGAGCCAGGGGAAAGACTTCACATCTAAGGGCTTGGACGACGGCGTCCTATCCGACGACGAAGACACATTCTCTCTGCTTTCTCCCATCTATCACGACAGTTTTGACAGCGATGAAGACCTGGAGCTCACATGTAGCGACGACTCCAGGCTCAGCGTTTCACCAGTCAGGTGCTCCTGGGTCATTCAAGCTTAAGATACTTTACGAAACGTGTCCAAGACCAGAGAGTGCACGATTCAGGCAGATACAATGCAAGTATACAGTTCAATATGCATATCTTGACATCTGTTTTTGTTATAGATGTGAGCTACCAAGAACACCTTCAGTGCAGATGTTGGATGCTGTTGAGCCGGCCGGTTCACCTTCTCTCAGTGCATGGGAGAAGTGGCTGGTGAACAAAGCCAAAGAAGACCGTTTCAAATTGGAAAAACAAGCAGAGGAGGCAAGCCACAGTTAATTATAATTTATACTACTGCAACTGCAGCAGTTGTACATTTTCTTACATCCCTTTAGCTTTTTGTATGTTTTATGGTTTTCATGCGGCTATCTATAGTTGTTTTCCCTTTCATCAAATTTATATTACTCTATCCTTTTTATTTACAAATTAGGAGCAGTTACGGAAGGAAAAAAAAGAACAAGAAGAAAGGGAGCGGGAGCAGAAAAAGATTGTCATGGAAGAGAAGATCCAAGAATGGCTAAAGATGAAAGTAGAACAGGTAGGCCCCTGCTACTTTAAAGTCAGTGAGACTGTGTTTGATTACACAGTAATGCTACACTATCAAACGCAGACATGTCTGTCATTTGTTTTCTTCATGCAATCCCAGGAGAAACAGGAGCAACTCATAAAACTGAGCCAGGAGGAGGAGGAGATGCAGAGGCAGCAGGAGAAACAGAGGGAGACTGAACAGAAAGCTCAACAAAAGTACAAAGTCTGGCTGCAGAAGAAGAACCAAGAAAAAATAGAATTGGAGAAGAAGGAGAACGTAATGTGGAGCTATTCTGATTTTAATAAAAACATTTTAAATGTTATTTTTGACGAGCAGAAGCGAACAGATTCTGATAGATCCTTTTATCTTGACAGGAGGCAGCTGCCCTGAAGAAGGAGCAGGAGGAAGAGCGCCACAAGAGGGCAGAGGAGAAGTTTAAGCACTGGCTGGCAAAAGCCAATGAAAAAAGCAGAGCAAGTTCCAAATCACCTTGCTACCCAACAAGTAAGGTCATTTAAGTAATCTTGAAATTATTACCGTGGCTTTATCAGTTTTAGACTAACTTACACCATGTAATTGATCAAATAGGAGCAATATAACCGTTTAATGTTGGCCTCAGGTGTCAAGGCAGCTTATTCATTTAATTTGCCCAGCTGATATTTGTTATGTATCAGTACTCTAATGCTTTGATTTCTTCCAGATCCCTACGACAAATCCTACTCATCACCCAGCTTCTACAATCCAATCCCCTGGAAGCCGATTCATGTCCCTCCTCAGGAAATAACACTGAATAAGGCATCTGTGAAGAAACCTCAGAAACAACAAAAATGCCAACAAAGCCCCAGCACCGCTTTAAGACTGAGGAACTGTGCCAGTGCAGCGCAGAGGAGATGACACAGCAGACAGACGTCTGTGACTGGTACGGGAGCTTAGTTATGGCTCAAAGATGATCTCATCGGCACTCATCCACTCCACCACAGCTCCCGAGCTGAGACTCTGTTGAATCACAGAAATATTTCTGTACTTTAATATGAATGTGGTAATTTAGCTACCATATCTATATTTTATTTTATTATATTGTTGTACACTGGAGCGATTTTGTAATGATGCAGGGGCTCAAATTAGTTTGTACATAAGGATGTAAGGTTGTACTAATTTGTACATGAATTTACAAAGACAATTATATGTTTATGAAGTCTGCTTTCATACCACGATAATGTAGAGCATAAATGTTGTCATGGCGAGACATTTAAAAGCCTGGAGTTTATTTAGTTTTATCCTGTTAATTGAATCAATTTGCTATTTGGATATCAAAGTAAGTTTCCCCTGTTGTGCTTGTCTCATTTGTAATATCACTATAAATGGTCAAGAAAACCACATTTCCTTGCATTTAATAAGGCATAAACACTCACACAACAGGAAGAAGGTGGCTGGTGGCCACGGCCAAAGATAGACCCAGCTTGGTCAAGTGCCCCTCACACTCGCACATTGTTCTGTGTCCAGCTGTGCCTTGTTCTTCTGTGGGCTGAGATGACGACAGAACAAGTGAGGGGGTGGAAAGAGAGCGAGAGAGACTGATTCAGCATCAGAGCAGTTTGCTCATTCTGTGTTCACATCACACTGTGGTACCAATGTATGCAGCCTGAGGTAACATGATTTCAGTTACACTTAATGTTTTATTATAATGTCTTTAACTACACTCTTTCACTGTGTCTGTCGGGTTTCGCCCGTGCGTACGCTACGCTTAACCCCTTTCTGTCGTTGAGTGCTGTGGAATGTGTTAGTTGACAGTAGTCAGCGAGGGGTTAACGGCGTAGGGCATTTTTAAATGTACAAATAACATTCTGGGGTCAAAAGGACAGCTGTTAAGACACATGTCAAGTGTTTACATTCTGTCAGGAGAAGTTCATTTGCACAGGCAGTTGAAGCTGTTTGCTCAGGGGTGTTTGCACACTGAGTTTTGTAAGCAAAAGCTGTCTTCATAAAGATCTACGAAACTGTTCAAAGTCAACCTCCAGCACTGTGGCTGTCTGAACCTCTAACTCTAAACTGGTAGAGTTAGAGGTCTAACTAAAATGGTAAGTCATAACCAGTTAGTTATAAAAAACCAACTAGAACAGAGGGTCTAAATTAATCTCACCCTATCACGGCTACATTCCTGAGCCAGTAACTTCGGTAATGAACAATGTTTCAGGTCATTGAGTTTTATTTCTGCCTCTTCCAGGTGTTGTGTCCTATTACGGAGCCTGAATATAAAACCCATATCCCATGATGCAGTGGTGCAGGTGGGCTGGCAGTTGGAGATCACGCCTACAAAGACAGGTAAGGGGCGTGTCTATGATTACCTTAGAGAGAAACTGAGAGGTGTAGAGGGCAGAAAGAGTGACCGTCTACAGGGCAGCGGTGAGGAACTTGAACTTGAGTTCAAGACTTGAAGCTTTTTTTGTGTCCGATAGTTTTGCGTTGACATGGAAACTAGCACAGGATGAATAAACTACTTTTTGGATGCTGACTTTTACTTCCAGAAAAAAGGGGATTTGAATCCTCTACTATGGGATAATGAAGTGGATTTTAAAGTCGTTTTATGTCGTTTGCAGAGCCACATGAACTGTTATACTACAGCTGCTGGAAACCTGATCAGCCCCTTCTCTGTATAGGATGCTGTTTCTGTAAATGCTCTGTTTTTTATTGACACAACTTAGAAGGAACCAGTTCTGTTGCATAGAGGTCTTGGATCTAGTGTTTCAGCCTCTGTGTGTGTTTTTTGTGTATACACATTCCTCCTTCCACCATGCAGCATGCAGGACCAGAGATTGAGGACTCTTTCGACTTTCTTTTCAAAATCATCCTGGTTGGGGACTCGGATGTGGGGAAGACTTGTGTGGTCCAGAGCTTCAAATCTGGCATATTCATCGAGAAGCAGCAAAACACCATCGGTGTAGATTTTACTGTTCGTACCCTGGACATTGATGGCAAGAAGGTGAAGGTAGGTGACATGCACTCTGCTCTTACATTCCACATACATTAGGGATCATTTAGTTTAATCATGGGTTTGTTTTTTATATGTTAACAAAAGCGTGATTATAGGTGGTATGCACTTTCCCTTCTCCTAAAGTATATACTTCTCTTTCTTGTTTCAGTTGATCAACCTTTTTTTTGCCTTTAGAGAACGAGACTGCGTCCTTCGAATGACATCATCTGTGTGTTAGCTTTCTGGGTGTGTTAATTTGTTCACTGCTTGGATGTGTTGTTATGATAATTAGTTTGGAGTTCTGTACAGATAAGCACGGTTTAAAAAGGACGGATTGCCTTCACAGCAGGTCTCGACCAATTTATACGTCACGCACACGCTGCAACCATTCAAGTCCTATTTAAGTCGTTTTGTGTTGTTATTGCAGATGCAGGTGTGGGACACAGCAGGACAGGAGCGCTTTCGCACCATAACTCAAAGCTACTACCGCAGTGCTCATGGGGCCATGGTGACCTATGACATCACACGCCGAAAAACATTTGAATCTGTTCCCCTCTGGATCAGGGAGGTGGAGCAGTTTGGAGCTTCCAGCGTGGTACTGATTCTCATTGGTAAGCAGAGGGAAAATAAGTCGGTTCCATGTCGGTCAGTAAATACTAAATCCTAGATAGTTTTATTATCTTTCACATCAATTGTAATTGGTCAGTTGACCTAAAACAATCAGTGGACTAAATCAGTGGATTAACGCCTGAATTAATGACACAAATATTTACCGTACTTTTCGGGTTATAAGCCGCTACTGCCTTCGGTCAGTGTCCCCGACAGCTCCCCGCTGTAGCCAGCTGGGGCTCCTGCTAGCGCTCCGTCACTTCCCCGCTAACTTCCGCTAGCTCCCTGAAAACCACCGAAGGTAGCGGGACCAGGCTCGACACCCGACTTGGGCAGAGGGGACGTGGGCAGTAGCAGCAGCAGCGGGCAGTAGCAGCAGCAGCGGCCGGTAGCAGCAGAAGCGCTATCTAGCAGCGCTACTAGCAGCGCTAGCTAGCAGCGCTACTAGCTTGCTACAGCGGGGACACTGATCAGCCGTAGGAGCGGCTTATAACCCGAAAAGTACGGTATACTATTTTGATAATCAGTTAGTCATTTTTCAAGCAAAAATGTTGAACAGTAGCTTCCAGCTTCTCAATTATGAGGATGTTATGCTTTGTCCTAATAGTGAACTCAATCATTCGGATCAAGATAAATTGATAAAGTGTCAGATTTTTTATGGTTTTGATTGATGACTTTGTGCACGTCCTGTTCCGTTTATCCTCGCAGGTAATAAGTCCGACCTTCAGGCTCAGAGGCAGGTGTTGTTCGAGGATGCTTGCACTCTGGCAGAAAACAACGGTGTGCTGGCTGCTCTGGAAACCTCGGCCAAGGAGGCCCAGAACGTGGAGGCGGCCTTCATCCTCATGGCCCGGGAGCTGCTGGCACGCAACGGCATGACCATCATGGATGAGACTTCACAAGACTCACCCCAATTCATGTTGAGTAACAGCTCCCACACGATCCACGGCAGCGTGTCTTCTGATAAAAAGTGCGGGTGCTGAGCGGACTGAAGCCGGAGCATGTTGTTAAAGACTAGTGTCTGCAGTTGAGGAGAAACTACATAATGTTGCATTGTGTGTGAATGTTTTGTACATATTGACTTGAATATTTATACAGTTTGTAGAATCAGTAACAGTTTTTAAATGGGGGTTGCTTATCAAAGTTATTTTGTGATATTCTCCCGAGGATAACAGCTGCTGAATGTAATAGCGACCCCAGCATTAGAAACGCACCTCTGCTGGAGGACTCTTTACTAAGATTGTACTGCAGTATACAGAATGTTTTCACTTGACAAGTTTTTGCATCTTTTATGCTTTTTAATTGTTCTTTCATTCAGTACGGTTATTTTCAGTACATTACCAGAGTTCCACAGTTTTATTCTACAATTCAAGTCACCTGCAAAACCTACATTGTTATTATACCTGTCAGTTACAAATAGAAGAAACCAGCACCGTGAACCCTTCACTTGTGCTCCAACATGAAGTAAATTTTTTGTCTTCAATTACAAACATTCACATTAACCATTCATCCTATTTGTATTCATTTGAACCATTTCACAGAAAAATAGCACCGTTTTCCATTTTGTTGTAACTGTGGTACTTTTTCAATTTCACAAATTAAAATTAAATTAAAATGACCGTACTCTTGATTAAGGCTTGAATCCAAAACTGAAACCTGGCAACTTAATCTTATCAGCATTAGTGGTTATGCACTCGCCCAATCTTAAAAACGAATCAAGCTGAAATATGACACCAGTAAAAACAAACAGCAGGACTGGTCTGAAGACCTGCTGGGTGGGGGTATTTTGAAAAGGCAAGATGACCCAGTTAGGTAGACTGTTGTGCAAATGATAAAAATCCATCTATTTCTCTAGAAATGTTGTGTCACAGACTGTATGAACTGACAAATACTATATACTAGTCTGATTGTAGTAAAAATGCATGTAACTCAACACCTAAACTTAGTCAACATCCATGTGCAAATTCATTGTGTTGTACATAGGCAAGAAAGGACACAACGTCCCTCTTGATAAACTTGAGTTCTTGACAAAGTTATATGGGTAGTAATAATAGTGCAGTGGTCTGTGTCATATTACGATGCCTGACCAACTTAAAACAGGTGAAATTTTCCTGTATTTTGTGAAAAACTGCATATTGCTGCTTTTTGCCGCCGACTCTATGGCACTTTGTGAAAATCGCAAAGAACAAGCCACTGAAACGGCTACATCTGCCCTGTGATAACCAGGGCCATGGATGAGTAAGTCCTACTCCAGAGGCCAGCCTTCCTGCTGAAACACCAGCTCCACCGCCTCCTTCACGTCCTCCACCACAAAGGACGGCTGCGTGAGGCTGGGGTCAAAGCGGAAGTCCCGGTGGCCGTGGAAGATGCGCTGCTCCGTGACAGTGTGCTCCGAGTGCAGCTCCTGCTGGTCTCTGCCGTACACTCCTGTGCACACCAGGATGGAGCTGCACCCCTCTGGGAGGTCCTCTCCCGCCCCGAACTTGGCTGACGACCCGCCGAGTTCTGCCGATGTCATTTTTGGGGCGGCGTCAACAGTTTCTGCCAAGGGATCTCCACCTCCTCCGCCACCCTGAGCCTGCACCTGGGCCTTGGTTCGCTGGGAAGCCTGAAGGTAGTGGTTGTAGAGGTTGGCGCCGTACACGTCCGACATGGGGTTATCGCTTTAAAAAGAGATCGAGGGACAACACAATTCAAGGGAGCTCTTTCTTCAAATCAACATTTTTGTGTCAGACAAAAGGAAAAATTCTGAAGTGTCAAATGTGTGCCTCAAGTCAAGAGACGACTGAGTCACTCACCCTATTGCGTACAGCCTCTTCACAGGTGTGGTCCAGCCGAGTCTCTCAGCCTGCTGACTGATCAGCAGCTCAGAGTAGTTATAAGTCACCACACTGGGTTTACCTATCAGAGCCTCGTACTTCAGGTCGTAGCCTGTGACCTTCTTGTACAGGCTCTCTAAGCACACCAGGAACATGCCGTGACCGAACCTATGAGGCAGGGACATTTAGTCAAATAAAACGTTCAATGTGTCAGTGTATGTATTTTTTTTTTTTTACACACACACACACACACACACACACACAGTACCTGGGATTCTTCGCCTCGGCCATCCACAGCAGGTCCATGTTGCAGGCCAGGACTGGGATGTGAGGGTACCGTATGGAGCTCCAGGCGTCGTCTGGGTTCCCATTGGTCTGGAGCACGTCAACGATAAGCTGGAGGTTGGTCTCCCATCTGATTGGCTCACCAAATAAGATGACAGCTGTAGGAACAAACAGGCAAAGAAAGAAACCACATAAAAGGCAGCCATACCTGTGTTTTTTCTAAATTGTTCCATCAATTATTACACATTACACTTGTTGACTGTGAGTGGAAACATACCGTCTATTGGTGGTAAGCCTTTGGATGAGGGAATCTGGAAGACATTATACCAACTGATGAGATGTCTCACTCATCCGGACGTGAACATAAACCGGCGTCAACATTAATGCTTCTTCTTACATTGCCTTTGGGCCTTCTGCTGTGATCTACGAAATCTAGAAGGGAATATGCCTCTCGGAGCATATCGATGGTAACAACATCCTGAAATCCAAGGCTGAAGTTTGGTGGGTTAAAGTCAAATCACAAATGAAGGAAACACTTCTCACAAAAGAGTGAGGGATATCACTTGCTTTCGATGGGATTTTTTTCATTCTCTGTTTCCTGAGTTATAACTTACTCTTTGTCTTTATACATTAGGAAGGTGTTCACCACTGCGTGATTCATAGATTTGTTTAGAAAACAAAGTCTGAATAAAATCCAAGGCTTTAAATATCCACACAAACCAATTTGTCGTGACAAATTACAAAACCGAGGCAAGAAATCTGTGGAAGGAGACGGTCAGACAGCAAAGGGTGCAAAGATTAAATACTGATAACAAAATAGCACAGGAACAAAATGACACTAAATAAACAGAACATGCACACTTTGAGGTCAACATCCAGAGGGAGTGCAGAAAAAGCAGACCTCCTGATTTAAGACAGGATACTTGTGTGCGACCTCCTCGATGGGGCCCTGTCCCGACACCAGCACGCGCATGTTGTGGAACTGGGTGAACATTCGCAAAGGACTGTGGGACAGCACCACCTGGTCTGGAGACACCTGAGACACACACACACACACAAAGATTGATGTCAGAGAAACAAAATGAACACAAAACAAAACAAGATGAAGACGCATTTAAAATTGACATTTACCTCGACCTCGAGCAAATCGGACAGATGCTCAGCTTTGGTCTGCCTCATGCAGTTCCCAGCATTGGTGACGAACACCACGGGCACCTTGTATTTCCCATGGCTGTCCACCAGGTTCCTGAAGCACTGCTTGGCTGCGGGGATCAGCGTACTGCCCCGCACCAGCACCCCGTCAATGTCGAAGAGGAGCCCGAAGGAGCCGCAGCCCTGAGGAGGGAGCTGGGCCAGAGAATGGTGGCATGTGTGCAGTGTGAAAACATGCGGTTGTTCATTAACTGGCTGCGATACTACAGGTCGATCACTGCTCACAATCTCCTCATTTCAGACACAGGGCACCGCGGGAGACTTTGTTCCCACAGTGTATCAATTACACGCGGTGCACTTTTTATTGGAGTAGATAACTTATTGATGAGCGACCCGGATGAACAATATAGTAATAACTGAGGTCGTAAATACATGGTGTGTGCCACCATGTAGTTAACCCTTCCCACGTGTGTGTGTGTGTGTGTGTGTGCTGGGATTAGTTTTAATGCTGATCTAATGGTTTCTTTCCTGCTGTTTAACAAGTTGGAAACAAATGAGTTAAAACAAGTCACAGTGCGTGTCGTTCTCTAACTTTGTTTTTCATTCGTCCTGAACTTAAAATGAGTAAAGTTTGAAAACAGCATCTACTTACATGGCTATAATATCGTGAGGTCGAAGGCGAGGTGTTTACTTGTTGTGCTGCTCCCTGACAGCTTGATCTCAGCAGCTGCCAACCAGTTCTCAGAGGCTTTATTCTCTGCATGTTTAGTGGCACAAGCGCGTAAACAAGAGACAAGACAAGCTGAAGTAGCTTCGCTGAGCTGTCGTTGACTGTCTACTGACGCCGGGAGCAATGGGTCATGGTACCTCAAGCAGAAAGAGCCTCTATTAAACTCTGCGATATCTCCTCATGTGTAGCTGCCATCATTCAACAGCGACGTCCAATGACAACGTCTGCGCATGCGCAGAGCCGGTTATTTACCGGAAACTCCGGTTTGAGTCTGAATGGAGTTTTTGCAGAAATGAAAGTGAATCACTAACTAATAAAGCATCGCAACTGAAACTCACGTTTTAGTTAAACAAATTATAAACGGAGTTTACGACTCTCTGTAGGATGTCATAATACAGCATACGGCGAGTAAAGCAATGTAGTAATATTAATAAATAATAAAGACTACCTATATTTTTTATAAAAACAAACGTGACATTTGTGAACATAGTTCAATGTGCCTCTATTTCATTGTTTAATTAATTCCTGTATTTACTGTTTTATTTACTTTATTGCCTATGTCAATATTAATTTATATTTCCTTTCATATAATTTGACTGTGCCTCCCATTGAAACAGTTTTTACTCTTGGGTTATGACAAAATTGAATTATGCTTTGATTGTCACAAAGGCCAGCACCACTTGGACTCTTCCATCTCCCCTCTTAGAGTGGTATGTTCCACCTTCACAGGTATGTCCCAGGTGTAGTTAAGACCTCAGGAGTTTCTACTGAGTTCTAGTAGCTGGGCCAATTAAGCCTAAAACAGACGTTTCTACCTTTGTTTGACTGTTGTGTACATCCATTGAACTGTAAGAACATAATGTGCAGTATATTCTTCCCTTTTGAGTTTATTTATTTCCCCAGCTGCTGGTAATGTTAATGAGCTTACTCCTGTGTAGAGCCTGTTCTTCATGTTACTCCATGCATTGCGTGTCTGTTTATTCATTTGTAACTCGTTGTATTCCTGTACTCATTTTCAATACGTTTTGTCAGGTAATATGACCTCACATTAGCTGGCAGCATTGTGGTCTTATGGTTCCCTCTTGTGGCAGTGTTATGTATAGCGGCGCATCACCTTTTACGAAGCCTGTTTCTTTTGTTGTATTCCTCTTTTTGCAGAAACCACACTTACTAATAGCACAAACTATAGGAAAGGTATTCCTGTACACACTGTCGAGTCAAACTCAGCAATATAGTGTTTATAACTGGAACTGCTGGACTATTTGTTTGTTAGATTTTCTAACACCATAGTGGGAAAAAAATAGTGAGATGAGGTACCATACTTATTAGCTTTTTATAGTCCACTTAAAGTAATGTTTGAGGTACAGAAATCAAGGGAATTATGCCATTTCATATCATAACTGCTAATCACAACAGGCTTTATGTTTAGTTTTTTCCAGAGAAAACGACAGGTTTGTTACATTTCTGAGCGGAAAAGATGAAAAATAAAAGGTAGTGTTGTAGAAAAACATCTTTATTAGTCCAAAGTACAAAATAGAAATAACATTCACTCAAAGTTTCAGTAATCTACAGAATAGCACAAACATACTCGACTGTGATAAACCCCACATTGATTGTCCTTAATATGCAGACAGTAGACGGCACAGTCCAGTCCTCAGCAGAATCTCAGCTCGTTTTCCAGTCCATAGATCTTAGCCTTCAGCGCCATCAGCTCACCCTGAACCTTCTTTGTCCTTCCACTGGTCTGACGTACCTCATGCAGAATGGCCAAGTCCTGGTTGGGCCCGATATTAAGAGTCACCTGAAACAGTGGACACACAAACACCAGGTTAAATGTTTACTATGATATCAGCAGTATGCAAGACAGGAGGAGACAATAGTTAAATCATTTCTCATTTTGTTTTCTTGAAATAACTTGTGATATTTTCAGTGTTCATTATTTATTTTTTAAAGAGCTCAAAACACATGTGTTGAAATCACAAAATAATTTCCCCATGACCAGGGCAGACAAATGGAAGAAAAGATTAAGATACTAGTTGACTATTTAAAAAGTATTTTTACCTTGAGGAGTTGTTTTTCCACATCTTTTAATTTCTGTCTGAGGTGCTTCAGATCCGTCTTGAAGCCCTCCACCTCCATAGCTCTCCTCTTCTCCAGCGCCTCATAGCGCTGAGTCATCAGCTGTAGACGCTTGGCCATTTTGTCCGAACGCTCCTGCACACATTCAGATTTAGTAAGAAGAAAATATCAGTAACAAACTTGGGGATCTCCATAAAATATGAGGGTTTTACAGACATAAGCATCTGTCCACTAGGGTACCTTAAATATTTCCCGGCCCACATCCCCTTTCTCTCTGATTTGGGACAGTTCTGTCTCCAAAGTAATGCACTGCTCCCTGTACATCTCTGCCAGTCGGTGGGCTTGCTTCAGATCCTCCTGCATCGCCTGATGATGATTCATTTAAATAAGATAAATAAATAAAAACTCACAACCAAAAACAAAGTGAGATAAGATTTTAGTTTTTAGAAGAAATATTACTTTAAGCTCCTCCTTGTGCATATGCTGTAACTCTGGCTGAGCCCGGGGGAGGAACAGGGCTGTGCTACTGCTGGGTTGCCATGTTCGGCCAGACTCTGGCCCAGCAGATCCAGTCTTCCTCAGACGGTTGTGGCAGGAGTCCAGCTCCCTCAGCAGCCGGTCCTTCTCCACCATCCAGCCCTTCTCATGAGCCCGCGTGTTAAACTTAAGCTGTAAGAAATCTCTGGTGCTCTCATGCAACAGGTTTTGGGTTCGCTGGAGCCTGAGGTATCAAATGGAGAGGTGTGAGTTATACATCTAGAGGGAAAGGAGCATCATCCCAAAAACACACTAGGAGGTAGTTCAGTCGTGGTGAACTACCCACTTGTCAGTCATAGCTGTGAATCGTTCCTGATCTCTCTGCCGTTGTGCCAGTGCCTCCTCAGTTTGGATCTGTCGATCCTCCAGCAGAGACTCTACCTGCTCTTTAGCCAGACGGGTTTGTTCCTCCATCTGAGCCTGCAGAGCGTCCACCTGGAAACATAAGCCACACAACCAATAGCTTGGTACACTCGTCACCAGAACAGTAGAGAAGAGAGAGGCAAGGGGCAAAAAGTGTCCTACCTGTAGTAACAACGTCTGGTTATCATTCTTGTATTGTTCCAGGCTCTCTCCATTTATCCCGTCTGCTGATTTTGTTCTCCTGCTACTCTCTGCTTAAGCAGACATGAAATCAGGGGGGCACAGCCCTTCTGCGATTATTCATCATTTTGCTTTTCTACCAAGGGCTCACTTCCCAAATTTCAGAAGAAACATTGCTTCCCGTGTTAACATTAACAGATCAGATACTGACATTATTCAAAAAAGGTTGGTAAATTAATGATACTTTTATTAGCACAACAAAAGATTAAATCATATTCAAATCTTTCTTAAATCATGAGACAAAATTAAAATATTGAATATAGAAAACGCATTTGCAAACCTTTCCTGGATGCAGCAGGTCTCAACATTGTTGGCCTTAGGTTGAGATTTTCCTCCAATCTGGACTCAGTATTCCTCTGTGTGACAGTGACCTGAAATATAGTCATCACATATAGCCGTCTTCAAAACAGTTTTGTAAACCCCCCCCCCCCCCCCCCAAAAGAAACGTTTGTCTTTTTATTTCATTGTTTTGAAATTGATATTTCTGAACAAGTCCTTCAGATATGCATGCAAAGGTTTGTGGAGACATCTTGAGTCACTGTTGGAGCTTGGCTAGCGAAGTCATACAGTCAAGAAAGCAGCGAGTCAGAAAACACAATATCCCAATTTCAATGCCCTCTTACAGCAGAGGTTATTGTTGGTTGTAACAAGCGATGAGCATTTGGTTGTCAAATTGCGCATACATATACACACATATACACACATATATATACACACATATATATATATATATATATATATATATATATATATATATATATATATATATATATATATATATATATATATATATATATATATATATATATATATATATATATACATACATATACACACACATATACATATATATATATATATATATATATATATATATATATATATATATATATATATATATATATATAATGATTTGATGGTTGACCAAAATATTTTGGAAAAACACAGGTAGAACTGCTTACATTATCAATGCCTCTGTTCCATTTAGGTGTACCCGCCAATGCAGCATTTATTAAGGTGATTAATTGGCTCTTTGTTTGACAAGTCAAGACTGATGTGAGGAAGGTCTATGTTGAAGAAAACATGTACCTTGTGAGGAGGCTCCCGGTGGAAATATGTGATTTCTCCTGCATCAGTACCCACCAGGGCAAGAAGGTGCTGGATTTTCTTCCTGTCCTCCAACTCTCTGTACAACATTAGGTTGGGTAAGATGGTATGTACAGAAGTGAAATACAGAAGATGGATATTAAAAGGCGCTGCACACCCACACCAGTGTTTTCCTTTAATCTGTCTTATTTCACATTCTGTACATGGCTAGACAGTCGTATGAAGAAAACACATGTATGGATGTACCATGGGTGTGTACAGGCTGTAATAATATGCAGCAGTATGTCCGATGGCAGCCAGTTATCTATTACTATTAACATCTAATAGGCCTTTTCTAAACAGCAAACATTTTTAATTGTCATATGAGGAAAGGCACAGGTGTAACTACTAGGGTTGCAATAATATTCATGGTGGAAACTTTTTAATGAGACTTAATGGGAATTTATAAGAAATAATGGGAAAAAAATGTTATTTGTTTAGGTTGTATTTACCATGCAATATGCAGATAGAAACTAACATGAAATTTAACCCCCCAACAAGTTAAATTTGAGCCAACAATGTGTGCAAACTTGGAGTTTAAAGTGAACCACTAGTTTATGCATATTCTTTAAATAAAGTGTTGGAAATACATAAATTAAGTCCCCTCAATAAATGTATAAGTATCAATCAAACAAACTATAGTGCAGTGCCCCAATAAATTAAAAGGATATGCGTTTGATATTGTAATTTTAAATTTCCAAGCTGGACTTCCCTTGGAAATGTTCCAACCCTTTGCAACACTAATAACTAAAATGAATGATGGCTCCATTCTATGTAAGTGTGTCAGTCATGCACAAAAGCAGGGTCATGGATCTGGAACACACAGATGCAAGCCCCTATGTATGTCCTTAATTACACCTGTACTTTTCCTGCTATCACATGTCTACACATCATCAACCGTGCACAAACCTGATCTTTAGTCTGTCATTTTCTGCATAAAGCCGAAGAGACTGTTCTCTCTCTTGGAACAGGTAGACCTGCATGTCACTCAGAGCGTTTTGCAGCTCTGCAGTCTCTCCCTCACGCTGTCGTACTTCCCACTGCAATTTATGCTGAGAGCACATCCAGGTAGGAGACAGGGTCAGTTCAAACATACTCTGGTACACCTGAAAAACAGCATCACATACGACTCCTCGCTGCGTCTCACCTGGTCTTCTGTGATGCCTTTGTACTTGTCCAGCATCTGCAGTAGGTCCTCATGTTCTCCGTCAAACTGGGCAATCTTCTCTCGGTAGAACTCGAGTAGCTCCCTGGAAGGACGCAGGTACGCTAGCCGCTCATGGATGGGAGGAAGTGGGGAGTCAGGTTCTCGACCAGGAGTACGATTGTTGGCTCTGTAGAAAACGAAAAGGTTCAGTACATTTCTGCGGCACGTTTTAGAAATGGCAAGAAATTTAAATTAATGATTACCAGGCATTTAAACCCACTTAAGGAGTGAGACTAAATCCATGATTACGGGATAAGATTTAGGACTGTAACAGTGGGGGACCAGATTGACACAATAAATCTTTGCATAATTCAGGGAGATTACAGTTAAAAGCATTATATCTTTCTCTTGCTGAGAGACCACAACAGTGTCTGTCCTCCTGTTGACTGTGTGAGCTTACCTGCGTGGTGTTGCATCTTTAGTTGGCGACGCCATCCCAGCACAACACTGGAAACTGAAGTGAAAACATAGTCACTGTCATCAATAGTGCAAAAATGGTTTCTTGTTGTAACAAATAGCTATCACATACCTTCTGCAAAAAGAGGCCACACAGACAAAGCTTTGCAAATTGAGTAAGAGCTCCTGTGAGCAATCCTTATCTGAATTATTTACAGAAAAAACTCTGTCCCAAACTGTTTGCCATCTTTCAATGTGCCAATAATAAAGAGAAGGCGTTAGGATACAAGTTCACAGTACATTTGATCAGAGAAAAGGGCCCCGTGTGTTTCAGTTGGCGTGGGTTGTGCGCCAGGGGGAGCGGGACATTTGAATGCAAAGTCTACTAACGAGATTCTTAAAAGTATAGCTTACACATCCTAACACACAGATATAACACAACTAGACTCAGGAGGACAGACTGAAGTTGTAATCACGTCCATTGCTGTTGCAAAGTAAACATTAATGTTGCTTTCATTAATGATACATGTACTGGTGAAATTTCAGATACAGCGAAAATAAAGTATGCACATAACAGTACAATAATATAATATAATACATGTATATCGGCGTGTTTGCCTGACAAATTACCGTTAGTAATACGTTTCACAGACCCTCCGTCTCGACCGTTTACTCGGCGTTGTTCTGTTTGTCGAGATCAAGCTTTTGAAACCCGGAAGTTTACGCCCCCTCGTCTTCTTCGTCGAAAAAATAAGCGGCAGGCAGCGAAACGATTAATAAAACCATCCACCACTTCAATGTCACTTACGAGGAATTTAAGGGACGTCAGACTTGGTTTTATCATGATAAATGATGGTCAGTGCGCCATTGAAAGTTTGTGTTGTTGTTTCTGGTTTAAAAAAAAAAAACGTTATATCGGTATATATGACTTATATCGGTTTAAAATGTATATTTTCTAGTTACATAACTCGCATTAAATTGTACAAATAACGGGCAACACAGAGATTGTCGATTGTTTCTTTTAAGTTTGCTGAAATACAGAAAGTAAACGTTGATCCCTTCATAATAAAGGCCTAAATTGGAAATGTGTGAAGAACTAGACTGCTAGACAAAGACGGCAGGCCTCGTTCCTTGAAAGTAACATAAGCTTTCTTTGTTTTTAAATAGTCTCCTTGGTCGTATTCACGACACGCAACTCTTGTAGCCTCGTTATTATTGTCTTACCTTGAAAATCTTCACCGGAAGCTGTAGTTTCCAGCGAGGCGCTTGACGCACTGACCCCGGTCCACTCCTGCCCAACTCCACCGACACCGGGACCTCTCGTCTGTTTGTTGCCGCCTCGCAGCGATGGAGCGTAAAGTTGCTCGGGAATTTCGGCACAAGGTAAGTTTCAACCATCGCCCTCTCGCGATATTGATTACATTTCTTTGAAATACCGTTAAGTCCTTAAAAAGCCTTTTCCTTCACCTGGCTGTCACCTCGCTGGCTCAGGTGTCTCTGTCGGTGGGATGTTACGCAGACACAGGCCTGGTCGACAGGCGCACGGAAAATACAGTTAAAATCATTCACAATGTATTTTCAATAGGATGCTTTTCTTAGAGTAAATACAAAAGTATTTATATAAGTCAAGCACAAATTATAAATTGGGTGGCAGTAGGCCTCAGGGTTCAAATAACATAGTGATCCTAACTTAAAGCCCATAAAGCCGTAATAAACAAAACTAGAGGTGCTTATAGACTAATGGGTTCTCATTTCAACTGAAATCACTTATTTTCATGGACTGTCCAGGAGGAAATTATTATCAAAGCGTCATGCTCTTACAGTACCAGCAACTGTTCTGATCTCTTGTTAGTTATGCGCATCATTTATTCTGCAGTAGATCTATAGTATTCTAGCTCAGGAAACATACAGCTGAGGTCCAGGATAAAAAAGATCTTGTCTGAATCCATGATATGTGGCTCCATGTATTTAGCACATATTGTACTATGTTTTGTGGTTGGTGTTGGGACATAACAGCCTGAAAAGGTAACTATGAAACAACAACAACAGAGGAAAGGAACATGATATGTTCAGGGCATTTTCAGCCCCAGAGCATGTGAGATGATCACACAGCCATCTGTGCTGCACACAGGCTGGCAGTGTCACATATTGCAGGCTCTTCACAAAGGGCATGCCAGCATTAGATAATGTAGATTGTGTCAGAGATGAGCAGCTGAGCGGAAGAGACTGGACAATTTACGGGTTTAATTAGAGGCTGAGGGACCAGCGTGGAACAGTCAGGCTTTGTTTCCTTCATTATCATAGTCTCTGTATGTCTCTCTGGTTGAGAGTGTGCAGAGTTTCACTGTACATTTGTGAAGAATTGCATTATTATCTGTTATGTTGATTTAAAAGTGCCAGGCCCTTTGGTATATGGTGCCAAAGTCTGCATGCAGTTCAGGCTGCAGGAGTGGCTGAGCGAAATGTATTACGGTCATAAAGATCATGTCGCACACGCCCTCCAGCGAACTCAAAGCAGGGTCCATGCAGTGCAGTCCTACATTTATGATTACCATAGACCTTTTTATTACCATTATGTTGCTAGGACTACAGCTTTGGTCAGCTATTTTAATTAATAAACATTGCAACAGGAACTACAAAAGATGTAGTTGTCAGGTTTGAAAAGGTCTTTAGTGAGTCTACAATGCTTTAATTCCTACATAAAATGATGCCTGAATGGCTGAATGTATTTTTTCTCTCTCTCTTGAAGACATAGTGTACCTTTTGAGTACACGCTGCTCAAGATGAGATGCGTGTGAATGTTGGGTGTGAATGATCACCTCTGTTTGTATTTGAGATGTAAGATGACACGGCTGACCTTCCTACTGCAGCCTTTCCTCACCTCGACTGCCATTATTCCCTCCCAGGGGTTTGATGGTTAGAGAAGGGCTTTCCATTACACCTGCTTTAGTCCAAGGAGCCTCGTCGTCCTCAAAGAACAGTTTGAACTACCACTCTGACAAAAAAAAGCGACACAGGTTGGGTTTGAAGCCAGCAGCTTGTAGTTTAGTCGCGGGGAAAGTGAAATGTGTTGTATCACTGATTGGCCGAAGCGTTTCCTCAAAACTATCCTGCTGCAGCTGAGCCGGCATCAGGTTTGTATGACTCCCACACATACACAGGAGGCACACACTGTCTGCTCACCCCCTGTAGTGTTGACAGGACCACAGGAGAGAGGACAGTGTGTGTCAGTGGGCTGACATTTTCTCTGATTCAGCAATGAGAAGACGGATGGCATGTTTTTCCTTTCTTGCAGGTGGAGTTGCTGATTGAAAATGAAGCTGAGAATGATTACCTGTATGATGTCCTTCGCATGTATCACCAGTGAGTACCATCTGTCACTTCTCAGCATGGTGTTAGTGTGCGTGTCTGTGAGAACGTTGCATTTACTTTTTTGTTTTGTCTCTGTCACACACACATCCGTATAAGTCGCACCTCTATATTCCTACATGAATACATTATTGATGGTTGTGGAATAGGTTGTGTTCTTAAAACACAACCGTATACATGGGGCTTTTTATACAGGCAAATATAAAAAAGACAATAGATAAAAGGCTACATTTGTTCTCATATGCTGTAATTTCTTCTTGTTCTATGATAGCTGCAGGAAAAATTATGCCCACATGCCTTAACTTCTACTAACTTCTCACCAACTATGCATGTTTAGTTTTCAAAAGCTCTTCATGCTGTCACACACATTTCTGATGCACACAGACCTCCAGTTTAAACGGTGTGCTCCATCAGGCTTTCCAATAACAGCCTGGTCTCAGAGGGTCTAGGGTGGGGGGGCTACAGGTCTAGGTTTCATTTAATCTTTGAAAAGAGCCAGAGCTCTGTGGCCCCACCGCCTCTGATCAGTTTCCACTGTGCTCCGACAAGCCTGGCCAGTTATTCACAAAAGCTCTTTTTATGTTCATCCTCCAAGCAGGACTGAAATGACACTTGTTAATAATTTAAAGAGGAGGCCAGGTGGACAGATTTTACACAGTAGCTTTTACTTTGTTGCTTTAATTGGTGTTCTAGTCGTCTTTAGGCTTCCTTTGAATTGGGAAAGAAAGATTATCGGATGTTTTTCCATCAGCAATTATATATTATAGTCCTATACTTCTACTGTTATTTGAAATGTAATATTAAAGGGGATGTCCTACTGCATATTTGATAAAGAGTTCTATAAAGGACTCCGGAGTGGAGCGATGTGAATTGTGACAAAAGGACTTTATTAATATTGTGGCTGATAAGATCATTTGAGGTCAGTTATAATTACTTGTACTTTCGACTTGAGTCAATGTCCCATTCAGTATCTCTAAATCTGACCATTCGGCATTATAAAGCCTGGCCATTTGCATACTAACGACAATACAAGTGGTGAATGTTTCCTCCAGACTTACATTCTCGTCAGGGTAAAAACACCTCTGAAACGGCACCATAGGGAACCTACAACTCTGTGTGCAGTGCTCTTGAGTGGAGGATTAATTGGGCTGTAATAGTCCTTTACATGTAGAATTAATTTAGAGAAAAAATAAACAATATCAGATTGAAATAAACAAATTAATAAAACAAGCAAACAATTTGGACAAGTCTACGGTAAGTTTTAAAGGTGTAATTTCCATTGTTGTTTTATCAGATTGTATTATATTGCCAGGTTTTTACCTCAATTTATCTCAATTCTGTTTTTAATGTAGCTGATGTCACTGGGATGTGCATCATATTGGCATTTATTGCCATATACCAAAACATTTTGGTAGTTCATACTGTATTTCTACTACAAACCCTATTTCATGTACTGTATTGTAACTTTGCAGAAGTAATTGTGTATAAAAAAAACATACAAAACTTAAACTATAAAATATAGTTTGTATGCCCCTCCTCTTTTAGGTCAATGGATTTGGCAGTGTTGGTGGGAGACCTGAAGCTGGTCATCAACGAACCAAAGCGCTTGCCCTTGTTTGATGCCATCCGACCTCTCATCCCACTCAAACACCAGGTGGAGTACGACCTGCTCACCCCAAAGAGGTCACGGTGAGTACAGCATGTCCTGGTACTGGTGTATATCTGGTCTGTTTTGCAAATGTATTTGCCTACGCAATGACAACAGCCTACAAAGACAATGTCATACCATAATATCCTTGAGCATCTCCACACTCTCTATTCTCATGGTTTCCCAACTGAAACATCCTCCATGGCTCATACGTCCTGTTTTGCATCTTCCTCTCTCTCCTGGTTGTGTAGGAAGCTGAAAGAGGTGCGTTTGGATCGGACACATCGTGATGGACTGGGTCTGAGTGTCCGAGGGGGGCTGGAGTTTGGCAGTGGTCTTTACATATCGCAGATGGTCAAAGACGGTCAGGCCGGGAATGTCGGTCTTCAGGTATGCACATATGTGTTGTGACTGTTGTTTATTTGTTTTTGTCTCGCTATTCAGTTACATGGTATCTCCATATATATATTAACTAATATATTAGCATTTTAGTAGTGTATTTTTGTATATAATATGCCATTAATCAGTATATTTTTGAATGTGAAGATTAGGCAAGGGATCCATTGTTGTCTGTAGAGTCAATCAAATACATTTTCTGTGGCCATGTGTCTCTGTAACACCAGGATCCACTAGGTGGGGCAAAGCACTGTGTTTTAAAAACTCGTACAGAGCTTGCATGTCTGTCACTGATTGTCCAGTTTCACCCAGATGGACCTAAAAGAAATAACCCGCTGTGAGTCATAGTGTATTATTATAACATCCAAGGTGAAGGTAGTCATGGCAACATTACTCCTGGTATGATGGAAATGTTAGGAGAGAAAATAATTACTTTTATCAATATTATTCTGCATTCAAAGGAATATTGTAGTTTGTAGCATTAAAAATGGATTGCATGGTTAACTTAAAAAAAATTATATTGTTAGTGATTATTTATTTATTTCATTTAACAGGGGCCATACAGATAACCATATAATGCATTTGTTTATGTGTGTAGGTTTGCACATGACGGTGTAGACATTGACATAAATGTGTTATAGCCACACTCAGTTATGTAAATGGTTAAAACATCTAAATGTAAATAGATGACACAGATCTGATCAATAAGCCATATCGTGGCTGGAATATTCAAGAGACAGGGATGTAAAATATTGGAGTAGCAGTAACTGTGTGTGTTTGATATATTGAAATTGAAGGTGTCACGCATAGCATCCCATCCTATCTTGATTTATAGGTTGGAGATGAGATTGTGCGCATCAATGGATATTCCATCTCCTCCTGTATCCACGAGGAGGTCATCAGTCTCATCAAGACGAAGAAGATTGTGTCACTCAAAGTCAGACGTACGCCAAACAAACTCATTTTCAAACAACATTAGCATGATTGATGAATATTGTTTAATATCGATGCTCTCAATTCATTCTATTTCTTTCCCCTCTGTGCAGATGTGGGGATGATCCCAGTGAAAAGGTAAGATCATTTGATAAAACAGTTTCTATCTGCTGTTTAAATGGTGAAATGGGTTAATGTGCTAGAATGACATTGCTTTGTTCTTGTTCACCTTTTTTATTTATTTCTCCAGCTCATCAGATGAACCCCTCAAGTGGCAGTTTGTCGACCAGTTTGTGTCTGAGTCTGGGGTAAGATGCATATTTAGTTTTTGCTTAATGTTGCTTTACATTGATCACATAAGCAGACAGCTAATGGACTTTCTGTAACTGCCCCAGGAGAAAAAAAGCAGCATTGCAGGCTTGACGTCCATTGGTGGCAAAGAAATCAAGGAGAAGAAGGTTTTTCTCAGCCTTGTGGGTACCAAGGGTATGGGCATCAGCATCTCCAGTGGTCCAACCCAGAAACCTGGTATCTACATCAGTAATGTCAAGCCAGGCTCCCTTTCTGCCGAAGTCGGACTCGAGGTGAATGCTCAAACTGAATATTTCTATTAAAGATAAGACAAGATAGTCCTTTATTAAACTGTGATAAGCGTATACCTACTGCTGCTGACTGCATCTATGTCTTATCCTAAATTATAGATTGGAGACCAGATTATGGAGGTGAACGGGGTGGATTTCACCAATGCGGACCACAAAGAGGTGAATTTAGCATAATTTAATTATTTGGCCACTTCCAATAATGGCAGCTGGAGCATAATTTACAATTGTGTATATTTTGTCCTTTTAATCCTTTAACGATACTTGTGTGACTGTCAGTGTTTGTTCAAAGCCCTTCAGCTGTGGAGTTTGTTTTCTACTGCCAAACCTTTTTGGCGGGTGAAACGCTAATTTGGCTTAAACCCAATGAGCTGTGGATCCACAGCCAAATTAGCGTTTCACCAGAAAAAAAGGTCCTTCGTGATTTTTTTGTGTGCCAATATTTAACAGGAATCTGCTAATTTCACACCTGACCAAATACA
This sequence comes from Myoxocephalus aenaeus, assembly GCA_038501785.1. Lineage (NCBI taxonomy): Eukaryota > Metazoa > Chordata > Actinopteri > Perciformes > Cottidae > Myoxocephalus > Myoxocephalus aenaeus. The sequence goes on along the minus strand of JBAMJR010000702.1, from coordinate 79,265 downwards.
CATAACACATACTTCACACAGGATATTTTTTTCGAGAGACTGTTAATGTATTACCCTAGATTGATTTAATTAAATAAATCTTCAAAATGAAGGGCATTATTTGAAGTTTTCTGTTATTATATTCCCAGGCTGTGAGAGTCCTGAAGAGCAGCAGGAGCTTGACTATTACTGTTCTGACAGGAGCTGTAAGTACATGGCATTACCTTTTAATACAATCATAAATGATCATTTTAAGACCATTCAATATTATGTTTTTAACTCATAACTCTTGTGTTTGCTTTCACATATAACTATTGTGAGTATTATTGGATTCACCCAAAAACTCAACAGGAAACACTACTTTTAAGATACAGATATGACTACATCTGCATATGAGACACTCAACCCCTTCAACATGGATTATCTGAGATAAAGTGACACCTATGCAGTGTTTTTATTACATCTAGATTATTTACATGTAAAGGGATGCCCAGAGATATCCATGTTTCTAGAAGACATAGGGGTGATAGCCAAACAAAATGGTGCATATGAATTGTTTGTATTGTGCTGGATATCACAGAATAATATTTAGGATAATCAGATCTCTCAGAGAGTAAGGGATTATCTGTTATAAATTGTGGGAACACACACTTCTGCCCGCTCCCCTTTGCATTCCTGCACGATACAGAGTAATCTGCCAGTCTGTTTAAGAGACATCACATTACCACATTGCCTCAGCCCGGCTGTCTGCAGGAGCAACATTTATCATCAACAAAGTCACTCGGCAGGTTGTTTGCCTCGGGACTCGGTGACGGCGAAACAAGTCGTCTCCTCTTATTCATGGTTTTCATTGATGCCTCTCTAATGCATTTACTTATTTGATTTGCATAAACAGGGAACCCTGCCACAGTAAACATTTGGGAATGTATGCAGTATGGCATTTCTTGTATATATATATATATATATATATATATATATATATTATAAATGTTTGTTCCTGCACATACGTAGATAGTAATTCTATACTAAATATAAATAGCTTACACGCTATAAGTCAATGATTCTTAAATTGTGCCTTGGTTTTGAGTGAGGCTTCAAAGACATTTCCTCTCTCACCCTGGTCAGGGAGACTGTTTTGGGCCTCTCTGCCGGTTCTCCAGAGCTCAAAAAGTTTGAGGATGATTGCTTTCCACAAAGTCTTTCCCTGATCGTTGTCTCTGGCTGTTATCGCCTCTCAGGGCAGAGAGCTGTTCATGACAGATGAGGAGCGTCTGGCAGTGGAGGCCCGCAGGGAGCTGGATAGGCAGGAGCTGATGCACCAGAAGAGGGTGGCACTGGAGACCAACAAAATCCTGAAGGAGCAGCAGGAGAAGGAGAAGCAGTGAGTGAACAGCCAAAACTTTTACCCCGTTTTTGTTGCATGGCAGAAACATGACAGTTGTCTTGTTGTACCTGTACACAAGACAGACGTTGTAGTGTCTCTATTGTGACCAATGGGAGGTAGTTTGAAATCTTGAAATGTACAGAGAGACCACATCCTCACCCTGAAGTTGAGATCAGTAACTGATTAAAAGAAAACATAAAAAGCAAATCTTCTGACATTTTGAAACGGCTTAAACAAAAATCCTCCTCCAGCTGGAGGGCTCTGCTTCTCTAATTAGCTTGGTAAATACCGACATACAGTTAATCTGAGACTGGAAGTCATAAACCAACAGAACACTGACTGACATTACAGAGAAACCGAGTACTCTACATGTGTGAACAAAGACAAATTCCTTGTCAAATAGGCATAAGCTTCACGAACATGCATCTTCATATATCGGGTACACAGAAAGTAAACAGAACCTACATTTATTTTCCATCCAACCGAGGACATTACATTTCTCTGTTGTTACATCACTATATTGATTTATGTTCATGTTACAAAATTATTTTGCACATCCTTCCCATGCGTTTGTAAATTCAGAGGACACGCTCAGTTTTCTCAGTGCTTTGATGCCAGCAATATCGGAGGATAAATAATGTGACTGCATATCACATGTTGCAAGGTTGACATTCTCAATAGCCGTCATAAACTGGATTAAAGTCATATATTCTGTATTTATAGCCTATGTGCTATAGCATGTTATGTGGACAGTTTCATTGAGAAAATCTGTCATGTGGTTTAACAGGAGGAAGATGGAGATCTCTCAGAAAGCTGCGGAGGAAGAGGAGCGCTATAAAGTGGAGATGGAGAAGTATACGACTAATATTGTGGTTTTTTTATGTCCTTAAAGTGCCGATTCAGTATTATTTTGTAAATATCTTACAACACTCACTTGTTTTGTCATCCTTTGTAGACTTGAGGCTGTGGAGAATAAGCACAGCAGAGAATGGGAGGAGGACTGGGGAGCCAAAGAGAGGCCCAAAAGTCCAAAGAGCCCATCACCCACTCCGCACGAGTCAAAAACCACCAAGTCCAAGAGTTCTCGTAAGGACACCTGAACGAGTCTTGCAGTGCATGAATCCTCTATTTACTCCTCAACCTACATATTTACTTTTCTTCTAAACATTAGATTTGTAGAAGTTACTCTTGCCTGGGTTTCACACCATCTCCCCTCCTTTCTTACGCACGCTCTCTGTCTCTTTCTGTCACTTCTGTGTGCTTTGTTGCTTTCATGGCCTCTCCTCTAAGCCGATGAAGCCAGCTCCTTCCCAGAGGAGGACAAGGAGGAAGATCAGGACAGACAAGTGAGTCTGGAGCCTCAGCTGCCATTGTCACAGCTGTTGTCGGAGGATGTTTTTTCAAACCAGCGTACACAGAAGACTCGTGCTAGATTTCCTTTGACAACCAGAATATAACCATTGCAGAGTTTTCAGTATCATTTCAACCAGTTGCATTTTTTTTTTTGCTAGATGCTGCTGAAAAGTATGACACGCAACCAATCCAGCTGTTGAAAGCTGTCTTTTTTTCATTACTTAAATGCATTTTTCCATGTAGTTATTCAGAGTGCCTAAATGGAGGGGGCTTAATCTGTTTGTCTCTTTTTCTCTTGGGGTGTTGTGTTGTGGTTCTTTAGTGTCATGTTGTTGTTGTAATAGATGCACTGCTTGGAGTTTGCTGAGTCTGTGTTTTAACCTGGGATGTAATTTAACAGAGTGACCTGTGTTCATCTCCGTCCTTAGCATTTGGCTGGTTTTATCGATACGAGGGAAAACTGCCGTCACTCCGCAAGGTACAGTCAGCTGCCTGACTTGTGTGTGGTGAAAGAAAAATAGTTCTCATGTCAAGTGGCTGTTAGATATTTAAGATCAGAGCTTTTGTTTTTCGAAACATTTCTCAAACATAATGTTGTTTGTTGGGCTTTTATCCGTCGAACACTGTGTGGTGCCGCAAGCTATTTCTGCATGTCGTGCTGCGTGGTTTGGAGTGGCAGATTTGTCTGTCCCCTGCTTTTATAACTGATGACACCTTAGAAAGGAGAAAAGAAGAAGAGAAAGAAGAAAGTGTCCAACACGGACACACTGCAGGAGCAGAGAAAGAACAAGAAGGAGATGGAGTTTGAGCTGAAACTCGCCAAGGAGAAGGAAGAAATGCATGAACGAGAGAAGCAACTTAAGATCAATCGTCTGGTGCAGGAGGTACGAAAAGGAGGGCGGACCAAATAAATACTGAACAAAGTGACATGATTATGATGTCATTTATGGCACCGTTAACTCTCAGGGTGTCAAGTTGTGGTTTTAACTATGTGCAACCATGTTTGTTTTATGATTCACTAAAGGCTATTTTAAAGCTGCGCATGTAAATGTGTGTGGACAGGGCTGATTCCTATTGTCCGATGCCGCCCCTTTGTACCAGGTTTCAGAGACGGAGAGAGAAGACCTTGAGGAGTCGGAGAAAGTGCAACACTGGGTGGAGCGTCTTTGTCAGACTCGGTTGGAGCAGATATCCTGTGTGGAGAATGAATCCCCAGAGGTACAGAGTGAGACCTCCTCTGTCAAAACCTCTCTGCACTCAGAGCTCCTCAACATTGTTTTCTTGTTTCATATAACGTTATACAAAGTTATATGCCAATTATTTTTACTGTTGCAAGGAGATGATTAATGATTAGAGCTCTAATACAGTAGCAAAACATTGCTGATAATAGCATTGAGGCACCTTCTTCCTGCCATGTTTAGTTGGTGATGGAGTGAAAAGGCGTGGGGAAGGACACTTCAGGGAGGGTTAACACTGCTATGTGTGCCATTTGTCACTTATTTCAGTTTGAATGTTAAGTTAAATGATTGATATGATGCATTCGGTGAGGCAACTAGTGTGGAATTGGAGATTTTATATTCACCGATTTATAAATCGGTAGGAAAGTACAGGAGACGTGTGAAAATGATAATTATTCCCATTTTTTGGTTTCTACATGGACATGGCAATATTTTGGCACAAATTGGTAATTTGCCTTCAAACGTCAACATGTTCATGTCAAATAAAAGAAGAACTGAGAATGAGACAATAGTCTGCTGGAGAGCATTTCTAGTCGTGTGTTTCAGGTCAACAGGAGAGCATTGACACGCGATGAAACGAGTAATTTTTCATGTCATTGTGACTTCAAGCTCTCCCCGCCGCTCTCTCCTGCTACGATGCCCAAGGTGAAGCGTTTCCCTGGCGGCCTCCACCTGGCCACCACTGATCTGGATGACATTAACCTGGACAATGTGGATCAGAGCCTGAGGGGTCCTCTGAAGAGGCTGGCCCCCACCCAGGCCGGCACTAGCCAGCCTCCCCGTCCCTTGCCTCTCCCCCCACCCTCACCCAAGCTGAACCCGACAATACCCAACTACTCCCCTCCCTCGTCTCGAGCATCCCCACAGCAGCGGCCTCCTTCTCCTGCCAGCGCTAGAAAGCCTCCCCCTGTCCCAACTACCTTGAACAACAGGGGGCGCAGGCCTCAACCTCAGCCTCAACCTCAGCCTCCCCAACCCCCGCGCCCACCTTCCTCCCACTATCCTCCTCAGTCTCAGTCGTCGTGGCCTCCATCCTCCCCTCAGCCGGCTCCACGGCCTCATCCGCCGCCGCCACCCCCCTCCTCCACCACCACCACCACCTCCACCGCCACCACCACCTCCACCCCCACAACACTCAGGAGAACGAGTAGGAACCCACGGCGGTTACCGCCAGCATCATCACCCTCCCAGTCCTCCAGAGCGCAGGAGCGAGTGGGAGGCAGGTGGCTATCTGCCAAGAGGAGGGATTTACTCGTCCAACGCCAGTGAAATGTCCTACCCCTCTAGTCCAAAGGTTAGAGATTCTCATGTGAGAGAGATGATGTGTGTGTTGCTTTGTTGGATTCTTTTTCTTCATCTGTGAAAAGTTGAAGAAATATGAGGGGTGCACATAGAGTTAATGCATTTTCAAGGCTGCAGGACTCGATTATCTTTAATGAATAGGTCCGTGTGCTCGTTCTGTTTTCTGCACTGGGATGTTTTCTGCATGAAGAGAGGGCGACGCACCGTATTAGCCCGACTGAATTGTGCAGTCATTGATTTTCAATGTACTTCTCATGGAGGGAAAGGCCTTTAGAGATTCAGTTGGTTATTGATGGTTGCTTGGTTTTGCTTGATTTGTTATATTGAGTGTTGCATGGTGTGTAGAAGTGATGAAAGTAGCATGTTATTGCTCATGAGAGGAGCTGATTTTTATTTTTTATTTGAATGTGTGTGCTTGCGTTCGTTTGGACATTTGCATTTCATCCAATGGGTCATAAATTGAATGCTTTTGAAACCGCAGCCATGCTGTGATATCTCAGGAGATGGGAGTGCGTCTGGGTGTGTGTTGCATTGATATTGCTGAAGTGCTCTGTCTGTGCCAGGGGGTAAGAAAATGATTTTATTTCACTGTGGTTCAGGTAATGAGAAAAACTTCCCATGCCAGTCGCATTTCCAATTCAAGCACCCCCTTGGTGAGTGACTTTCTGTACAAATCTGTTTGAAGTTTTGCACCCCATCCATTTTAGTCAAAAGTATGACCTTTTATACATTTGTCAAATCCTCCTAAAACAAGATGTTTTTTTTGTAAAATGACTTGTTGAATGAACATACTGTTAAAATCCAAACATGGAAACATGGTCTTTCCCCAATAGCAACTAGCACCTAGTCCCCCCAACCAGAGGCGTCAGATGACCCCTGTCATGTCTAAACCCGTCATGCTGCCACAGTCCCAAACCCACCGACCAGATCCACTCAGACCTGCACTCCGTTCTGATGGCCTGGTATGAAACACAGCACACTACAAAACGTTGCTCCCTGCACAAATCTTTTCTGAGTCAATGTAATATGGTCATTAAACATTCAGTTTAGAGTCATCTGGGGGGAGAGATTCATCTCTTCCTCTTTTTCAAGTCCCGGTGAGTTTTCCAGACTCTCTTAAATGTTTCACGGAAAGCCAATCTGTGGTTATTAGATCACACGGGAAAGCCATCTCTCCTTCCTGTCAAAAAGCTCTCATGAAACTGGGCATATTGTTTATTTTTCAAACGAAGAAAAACTGCATTTATTTTGGAGAAACCCTTTCCAGTAACCAGCTGCCTAGTCACACCTGAGAACACAACCACACACTTCTACCATCAGTTCAGCAGCACTCCTGCAGGTGAAATGTCTTGCTGGGAGGAGCTGAAGGGTTGCCTTGAATCATCATCACTTTCCCCTGATATGATTTACCACAATCGTCAGTCTATTCGTCTACACTGCTGCAGCACACAACTGTACTGATTATTGTGTATCGTACTATATTCCCAAGGACTATGGCGCACCGTATGCTGTAATATTAACAGGGTTCCTGTTGGTCACGATGTTTCATCGGCCTGGAGAAAAGGGCCAAACAATTTCAAGTTTCTGGATGAGGGTAATACCAGTCTAGATTGTTCTGATTGTTAACAAATGCCATGAAAAGACCAAATTAGCATTGAACTGATCCACAAACAAGCCTGGCCAGCTGTTTTGTAAAAAAAATTACCTTTTTAAAAAACTATTTGTTAATATTAATGTTAAACATTAATATTATAATCTGTATTATTAACCCTTTTTTTTTTTTTAAAGACATCTCTTTGCTTATACCTAGGGTTGTATAGCGTGGTTGACTCACCCTCCAGTGGTTTAACTTCTCACCTTGTGATGTAGCGGTGTACTCTATGGTGTGTCAGTACGCCGTGACATCATGTTGTAGTGTGGTTACAGCACGTCAAATAGTACACACTGGTGAACCACACTCAATGTTGCTGGGTGTGGCGGACAAACACAATTCCAGCATCGTGGTGAGGGATGTGTGTGTTTTGTTTTTATATGTTTGGCTTAAGCTGATACCTATTCTTGTGTTTCAGCCTCCAGAAATGCTGAAACGGATGGTGCCTTTCAACTCGTCTTTTAAATCAAACACCAAACAACAAGTAATTCGTACCTACCACCTATACTGATTTAGTATTTCTCTTGAGTGTGTTTTCTCCTATTCTTTCTGCACATACTGGACCACATCCGGTTTCCTCGTGGATCTCTCATGCCTTCTTATATTTTGTTGTCTCTCTTTAGGCTGCATCACTGCCTTAAGGTCCAGTTGTGTAGCTTATACATGAGAGCATTTCTATTCATTTAGAGCACACAACAGTACTGTGGACATTCAGTGTGGGAATGCATGTCACAGTCTTACTGCTGTCATTGGTTTTGTACGTCAATGGCTGTCCTCCATGTGGTTGTAAACTGTCTTTTTACATTGGGTGGTCCAGTGTGCAACACGAGAAGAAAGGAACGTGGTTGTTTAACCTTTTCTTGTCCACTTTGCTCAGAGACAGAGAACATCCGTCTCATTAGATGAATTGTATCTATGATTCCAAATGCTACATTAGTTAGATTGTTTGGGCTGAGTTCAACTGCCTTCTCCAGCCACAACAAATATAAATGAATATTACAAGGGTTCATTCTTTATGTTTGCGTCAAAACAGGAAATGAAGACTTAAATGAATATTCTTCAAAGAGAGGATTGGCTCTGAGTCATCGTAGCTGGATTAATGTGGTGCCCTTTGTTCTGTTTCCTTCCTTTAAATTAATTTGCTGCCGTCTTTGGGATGAATGATTTAGGAATGATTTTCTGTGTGCTCAGTGTTCCCGTTACTATGCTTGTCATTATTGAATGCAAGTGGGGGGCTTTGGAAGCGACTCTTTGTCTTCATGGTTTCCATTTAACAGGATGGTATTCAAATTTGAATATAAAACTGGTTGTCAAAGGAAATCTGACATTTACTGAGAGTTCTTGGTTTCTTTAAAAAAAATGTAGTCTAGTTTGTTAAACCCTTATCGACATATTGATCCGTTTTAATGAAATACTTTACATGTTAATTCTCTTTCAGGGATTTCAGAAATACGAGGAAGGCTTTGATCCCTACGCCATGGTATTGTATGCCTGATATTGTTTGCAGTTTAAAATGAAAGCTATATTTAGCAGGTCTCGGCTCCAGCTAACTAGAAATGTAAAACGTTTGTGTCTGCTAGGATCATTAACCATCATATCTACTATTAGATTAGTTTATAAAATATTTGATTTCCATGGTAGCCATTGTGAATTATGGTATACCAAAGTTACATTACATTAGAACTAGAACTAGCACTACGACAACAATTAAGACAAATCAAACAGTTGAAAAATTAATAATAAAACGTAACTTTACGTTTTTTTTTATCGAGTTATCTGAATGGCTAAATAAGCTAACTGGTAGGGAGCCAGATATAGTCGCTTAGACTTTTTGTAATTGGAAATATCTCGTATTCACACAAAAAACTGTTTGTTTATTTCAAACAATAATCATTTTCCTGAAGTGAACAATTGTCCTCTCCTCATAAGTTATACCATCCGTGCTTAATAACTCCCAAAGGGTATTCCAAGTCTTTTACTGAGCATTGCTCGACACCTATTCAGAGTAGAAAGCCATTCTTCATGTTGGCACCTCTATTTATTCATTTCCTTCCTTTAAAGCAACTGCAGTGTTTTTTCTGCTTTTACCGTCTTCCATCCATTCTCTGTTATTAGTTCTCTTCGGACCAGATAGACGGGCGAGATGTGAGACTACTGCGAATCAAGAAGGTACTGCGCTGCATTTTCTGCCTTCACTTCAGATAACTCACTTTATTGATGAGAGAAACCTGCTAATCACATTTAAAGTGTGATATTCTGAAACATGACTGGTGGTGGTGATGCTTTTGTTCATTGTTCCTCAGACTGGACAGCTGGACATTGCTCTGGAGGGAGGCGCAGACTCTCCGTTGGGAAAGTTGGTGTTATCTTCTGTGTATGAAGGTGGCGCTGCAGATAAGCACGGTCAGTTCATTTTATTTTTCCAGATATTAACTTGCTGACTTACCCTTGGGCATATAGTTAAGATGCAAGCTTTAAATGTACTCCTACTACAACACTGTATCTCTGTGGGGGACAACATGTTAATGGTTTATTTGTTTACTGAAGTCAATTCAAGTTTGTGAGCGTCTCTTCATGTAGCCTATATTTATCTCTGCAGCTGGTCCTGGCACTCACTCTCTGTGTGTCACTGTTGTGAATAAACATGTTTTGACATCTCTGATGTCTCTCTTTGTAGGTGGTGTTGTACCCGGGGATGAACTTATGGCTGTCAATGGGAAGATCCTGATTGATGCCACATTGACCGAGGGACAAAACTCTCTGGCTCGGGCCTGGAATAGTGGAGGGGTAGGACTCGGATTAAAGGAAAATTAAATACCATGCTTTCCTTTTTCTTTTCTTTTTTTTAAGAAATCTACAGGTTACCCTAGTAGCTACAACAACAGGGTGTTTTAATGATTTGACATAAACCACTTCAACCTCAATGTATGTTTATGCTCGTTGTTTTCACACTCTTTAAGATTTTGTCAGGCTTCATATTTTCTATTGATCCAGTCAAGTGAAAAATGTCAATGTCAATGTTTTTACCTTTTTAGGACTGGATCGATGTTGTGATTGCTGTTTCCCCTCCGAAGGAATATGAAGATGAAGTGTAAGTATGCCTGATAAATGATTTATGTTCATGTATAATACTTTTTTTTGCATCATATGTATATTATTCAAATGTACATCTGGCATATTTTTGTTATAATTTAGGCCATAATCTGATGAATCTGGCCCAGTAGTTTACAGTTTATGTGGCTTGTGTGTCTGTGTCTATGTGTGCACGTGTAAGCAGCTCTAAGTCAGCATCATTCAGTCCCACTGTGAACAGAAAGGTGTTTGAAGGCAGTGCAGCACTGTACAGACACGGCTACCTCCTTCAGCACTAGCCCTCCCTCTCCTCCCACCTCACCCTCGTCCTGGTAATCGACTTAGTCTTTAAACCTCCTCTTCTCTGCAGAGGGGATGTTTGGTGTGGCATTTGTTTTTGTTTGGCCCCCTATTTTTTTCTTAAGCACATGTGACAGTCTCCCTGTCAATCAGAAGAAACTGTCAGATTGATGTACTGCTGTCACAGCTTGGCTATTTCAAAGGAAAGCTACCGTGACAGTGAATGTATAGCGTATGCAGTATGCAGTTTTTCTATTTGAAGAATGCCTCGGGGCGATGTTTCTTTATTGGTGAAACGTGCTCTACAATACAGCGGTGCTATTTTAGTGAATAGACAACATCTAATGCAATCAGTGACCCATCCCACCATATATCTGCCAAATCTCGCCTCAGTGAGCCATTTATAAACCCATGTGTACATTAGTGGCCTCTGTGGTATTGCCCTGCGTCGTCCGGTCATGGTCAACTCATAAAAGCCGCGTACCTGCCAGCCTTCAGCAGTTGTTCTGATTGATGTTGTTCCCCGGGACTGTTACATGTTCTGACATCCATAGACACTTCAAGTGACACCGGGTGGTACTGTAGGGGGGATTCCTCCTCTGTTACAGTAACATTTTTCCCAGGGTTGGATCAGGGTTATTTTTTTAGGTTGAAATGATGAAGATTAACAAGAAGTGGGCTTTGCCGTTCCAATTTTTAAGAAAAGACAAAGAAAACTCACCTGCATGTGTGTTGTTCTGTTGTGTTTACTGTGCAGTGATTGAAGCAAGCACAGTTTTCCTGATGAAACCTTTCTAGTTAACAAAGTACAGCAGGTTTACTGTCATTCTTATCTTACATGTTAATTCCTCTTTCTTCCCCTGCAGAACATTCTTCTAGTCTCATCACCAGCCTGCCAAGAAAACCACACTGATAAAGAAGCTTTTCGTCGTCGATGATTCTTTCAGGATTCACCGTTGAGCTAAAGATGGTCTTTTGTTATAATTAGCATTACTAAAGGCTCTTTTTAAGCCTTGTGTCATGTATGAAGATATTGGCACCATAAAGTTAATAAGCAACCTCACTGTCTTGATTTGTTTAAGGATGATCCAGTCAATATTCAGTCGTCTCCAGTAATTTTCCTCAACTCTGTCAAGCCTGTACATGGTTGACCTTGCACGGCCATGCTGATTGTTTCTTTCAGATGTGTGTTTCATTTGTCTGTATAACAATAAAGGGCACATTAAAGCAGGAAAACTGTAATCAATATCAGCACTCAAATCTGCATTTTCAAAGCCCATAAAGGACTGCTCATTATCAGAGAATTGATTTTCTGTTGTGCATACAGATTGGCTGCTCCCTCTTTGAGTGTTTCAACATAACGTTACCAGGTGGGTGTTGTCTATTGTAATATAATCTATGTTAAACCAACTCATGATGTTATGTCCACAACTGACTCCTTGAAAAGTTTCTTAGGTGTTAAGATATGATTTTTTCCAATTTTTTGTCGTTTTAAAAGTGTAACAATATGCAACTAATTTACAAGGAGCCTGAAGTAAACAGTTTTACTCTGTTTCCCTATCAGTCTCTCCATTGATTTACTTCGAGCATGGGGAGCCATACAGTTTTTTTAATTAAATTTCCACAGGGGGCAATGGTGCGCCTTCTTGAATGTCAAGTAACTCGCTGAGTGAGGGAATCCCAGCTGTGTGTATATTTCGGATTTGAATAAATCCGAACCCCATCAGATAGGCTTAATTCAGATTTTAAATTAGTTTACAGGAGTAAATTCCGGTGAATGTACAGTTTAGGTCATCTGAAATCAAAATAAAAACAACAACACAAAAGCAGATACAGGGCATCATGTAATGTGTGTGTGTTGCATCGCTGTGCAGCATCCCGCAGTAAGCGCTCCGTGCAGTCCTGCACTCCGCTGCAGGATGACATACGTGACTGCTGTGTGCTGCGCGTTTCAGCTTCGCATCGACCGTGTTTGGTGGAGCGCCGACTGTTACTGTAACGCGCCAGTCGACGGTTCATGACTGAGACCAAGGGTGGTCTTGGGTGGAGGACCTGCCTTCTTCTCCCCCCTGCTCCTCCTCTTCCTCCTCCTCGGTACCCGGGTTCAGCACCGTGGACAGCTACTGGCCTTCACTCTTAAACCGCCGCCTGCGGTTGGACGGGCAAACACAAAGTGGGACAGCGAGACGTCGGACGCACTCTGAACACATGAGAGACTGTAATTTTTGAGATTATTATTATTTTTTAAAACCTTTTTCCTTTGTTTATTTCCAAGGGACGGATGTGACGGTATTGAAGAGTGTTTTGTGAAACGCAATGATCTCACGATACAAACCGGTAAGTGCTGGTGGTTGTGTCACCTGCATGGTCTCACCGATCGCTTTACTCTCACTTTGAACAGCAGGCTGCACTGCTTTGTTAGCATGTCATGCACGGCGTAGCATAGCATTGAAGGGAGTTTGCATTGTTGACATCATGAATTATTTCTCAATTACACATGGGCCTAAACCACATGTTTACATTCCATACATCATGTTGCATACATCATTTTCCAGAAGGGCTTATCTAATTGTGTTAGTCATCACAGTTAGTGAAAGAAACCACGTGTCTGCTGAAATGGAATAATACATCACTGGGAGTTATCCATTGCTAGAGGCGAAATATGGGAGAGAGTGAAATACCGGATGTGTGGCTTTTGCGGCTGGGCTGCTACATTGTGGTATTCACACATTGTTCCAGCCAAATGATGGTGAACATTTTCTAAAAGATGAGTTGGAGGACCCCCCCTTCCTCCTCCTCCTCCTCCTCCTCCTCCTCCTTTTCTGTCGTTCTTCTCATCTGAGTGAGCCAGAGAGACCTACAAGATAGATGTATAGATCAATGCATGATTCCTCATTCACCTCTTACCCCCACTTTACTCCCACAGATGAAATTATCATGACACACACACACACACACACACATGGCAAAGATATGATGTCACCACATAACAATGGCAGAGGTAATATTTGGGGCTGTTATGGTATTAAATGATTTTAGGAATGCCTTATTCTTTATCTTTGCTGTCAGCCCTTGCAGCTACTAACCTTTCTTTTATGTTTGGGTGTCTTTGTGAATGGCCACTGCACTTCTAATCTTCATTTTTCTACACACACTGAAGCTTCAACTCTCCCCGGGCAATCTAGTGATGGAGAGTGCTTATCTCAAATCTAGGCCACCACAGAACTGTAGCTCAGCCAGTTTTCTCAGCTGTAAAAAAGAAAAAAAACCTAATACAACTGTAACTTTGAGGCATCAATGCTGACAGTATATTCCAAGATTCTATTGTCCAAGATCTATTCATTTAGTTGGTGAAACCCGTGCTGACGTGACATCTGGTTAGTCTGCTGTGCCATTTTGATTAACAGATTACAGTTGTTAGTGAATATACCTCTCTCCTTGACTTAATTTATCCAAACCCCAATGTATTGCTCTGCTGTTTATGGCCAGCTGGTGTAAGTATGGTCATCAGAGTAAGAAGATAATTAATGCATGACAGGAAGAAGATACAGCACATGCACGTAGTTGCTATGAACTCTTCATCTTAGATGTACATTGACCTTCAATGTATCTCAGAACTGCATAGTTTTCATACAACACTTTGGTGTTATTATTTGTTTTACTCAGTATAAAAGTATAAATAAAACATCTGGACACAGATATGTACTTGCAGTGAAAATCCTTTTCTGTCTGCAGGTTTAAAAAAAAAGAAAAAGAAAAGAAACATGCACTTTATTGATCCCCTTGGGGAAATTCTTCTCTGCATTTGACCCATCCCTGGATGGGGAGCAGTGGGCAGCCCTGTGAGGCGCCCGGGGAGCAGTTGAGGGTTCAGTGTCTTGCTCAGGGACACTTCGACATGTGAGCTATGGGGGGACTGGGGATCGAGCCTGCTACCTTGTGGTTGCGGGACGACCACTCATCCCCCTGAGCTACATCCCCCCGAGCTACAGCTGCCCAAGCCGTTTGCAAACTCCATTGAGGACTGCTTGCAAAGACAGTTGGCAGCATTCACACAAACAATCCAGCATTTTAATTTACATGTTAGCGTTTTTCCTTAAATGAACATCATTTCAGTTATTGCAGCAATTCTATCAAAACCTTTGCATTCTGCCTAGATTAAATATAAAGCGATCACCACATGCATTTATGCTGTGCTTCATATCTTCAATGCTACTATTACAGTGCACAGTAATGGAAAAGTAAAAAGTATCTACAGTCATCAAAAACATGCAGTAGACATACTACTTAACATGATATTATATGTGACAGCAGTATGTCTTTCAGGGACATTTAATGGACAACATCGAATGCAGAATGAAGTAAAAAACGTCTCTTTCAAGTGGGTCTCCATCAAGAGCACATGTCTTTTTGTATTGCTTTCATGAATCTGGGTCTTCTTCTGGTATTGCAAGCACAGAGCCACATTTTTATAACAATTTAAGAACTACATTATCTATAATTGGTTACCTGAATGTACCTCAGCACATATATTTGTGTGTAAACACTCATGTAAACGGTTCATTATATAGAAGTGTATCTTCCTGTTGTTATGTGAAGGTCACCATGGCGTGGATTATATTAACCATAAATCACTTTAACCAGTTAGAAAAGGCACGAGTCTGTCCTGTGGATTCATGGATTATCAAAATCTGCCCACATGTGGCTTTTTGCTGATCCCTCTGAGCAAGTCGGCTGCCATTGGCTGCAGCGAGAGCTCTCACGGTAGGACAGGACGCACAATGCATCCGTCACAGGAATTCATTCATATTTTATGTCGTTATTCTATGTATACCGCATACATAGAATAATGACATAAAATGTATTCAGTCCCAGTTGTACCCTTTCTTGTTTAGTGCTCTTGAAGATATAATGTGAACTAAAGTAATACATGACTGAGGGGTAGAGTTATGTAATTCCTGAAAACGTGGCATTGGGATTTAGATTAGAGCGCTTGCTCATGCTTCACATGCACCTTGTGTACAACGCTTGCACTGCTCACTCAGCAGCTGTACCCCTCTCCTTGTTCCTCTCCCTCCTCTCTCTCTCTTCATCAGTCACTGCTCCCCCTACCTTTAGTGCCTCTGTAGCTTAGTCCTCCAGCTTGTCTGCACAGTCTTACCCCCTCTGCTCTCGTCTTCCAAGGTCGACTTTGAGCTTTGGTTTGCAGAGAGACGAGAATAGCAGGCGCACTGCAGAATGCCACCGCTGCTCCCGCTGTGTGTGTGTGTGCTTGTGTGTGCATGCCGGTCTGAACGCATTTCATTGGAGCGGTGCATTGCAAAGTGAAGCTTCACTTTTAGAGGATGTCTGGAGACTGCAGCCAGCCGGGATACAGATGTTTCTTACCAGCATGGCCGGGAAAGCGGCTTAGTCTGCTGGAAAGGAGAGAGTGCTGCTGCTGCTCTGGACTGTGACTGCCTCTGACCCTCATCTCCCTCCCTCCGACTCCCCGTCTGTCTCCTCTTTTTCATCAGGTCCGATATTTGTTGGGAGCTGCATTCGAGAGGGAGCAGGAAGGAGGTCACTTTGGGAATTATCTGCTGAAGAAGCCCTCAGTGTTCCCTTTGAAAAGACGTCATGCTCTGAGAGGCTCTATTTAAAATCTCTGCCTCTCCGCTGTTTCTGGTCCTCCCATCCTCCTCTTCCTCCACTTCCTCCTCTTCTTCTGGCGGGTTCCCAGCAGAGTCCCGGTTCCGCCATGTCTTTGGCGTTCTGTGGGAACGAGAATAACTCGATGGCCTACAACGTGGACAGCGGGGTTCTGAATAACGGCTGTTTCCTGGATGCGCTCAATGTGGTGCCACATGTCTTCCTCCTCTTCATCACCTTCCCCATCCTCTTCATCGGTGAGTGTCACTGGGAGGTGAGATCCTCAGCTTCCTCACACCACATCTCTCTGCACAGACCACACACACACACAGATGACACAAAGATTGATGGGTTTATCAGTTCTTGCTCCATGTTTACTTTTACATGTGATAAGTGAACTATCAAGTGCTTATTTTTGTATAAAGTCTAATGAAACACTTTTCATACACTTTCATTCCCTGAGTTAAAACGCCCTCTCTGGGTGTTGGCTGTCCCATAGCCAACGTCCGAAATATGAGTCTCTCTATGGTAGAAGGAGGTAAGGACATATTTCTTGAGCTTCAAGCAAAAGTGACTCCTCTGATGAACGTACAGAGGCAAACAGATGCCACAGTGCTGGCATTAGGTTACACCTCCATTGCTCCTGACCATTCCATTAGTGTCATCATGGGTGTGTAACAGCTCTGCGTCGTTGACACAGTCACATGCTCCGGCTTCATTGTCTGCCCTCTCGTGTCAGTGTGTGTCCACCATGTGCACCTTTTTTTTGTTTAAAGCAGGACAACATATTGTCGCTTCATGCAACTGGTTTGGCTCTGCGTTCCTGTTGTTCACTCGACATGCAGCCATCGGATTAAACACACACATTGTCTTCCTCGGTGACACATTACACTCCCATTTCATTCCATTGTGTCTTTGTGCTGCATTTAAAAATGTGTGTTTATCGTTATGTTTATGTGTTTTTATAGTAGGCTATCTGCCGATACTTCAGCTTTCAGTGTCATCTGTCCGTCTCCCTGTCTGTCCGTCTGTTGGTCGGTCCGTCCACCACTTTGGTCCAGATTGAAATATTAGATAGATTGACATGACGTTTTTTATACAAACGTTCATGTTCTCATCAGCCTGAATTGTAACAGCTTTGGTGATTCCTTTACTTTTAATCCTGTCATCAAGTCAAAATTAAAATGTGTCCGATACTTTAGTTTATGGGCGACTGTGGCTCAGTGGTGAGCAGGGTCGTCCTTCACACCACATCTCCACAGAGGATCGGCGGTTTGATCCCCAGCTCTGCTAGCACATGTCAATGTGTACTTAGGCAAGACACTTAACTCCAAATTGCTCCCGTAGCTGTGCCTACGGTGTATGAATGGGTGTATGAATGTTAGCTACTCCTGATGGGCAGGTGGAACCTTAGCCCCTCTCATCAGTGTATGAATCGGTGTGAATGGGTGAATGATGACAAGTAATGTGAAAGCCCTTTGAGTGGTCGGAAGACTAGAAAAGCGCTACACAAGTACAGGTCCATTGCTAAACTAATGACTTTCCCATCATAAATTAGAACGTGTTAGCATGCTTACACGCTAAACTAAGATGGTGAACATGGTAAACATTAAACACCTGCTAACCATCAGCATGTTAGCATTAGGTTAAGATGGTTACAGAAAAAAAAGTTTTGTTTCTCATAAAATAAAATAAATTCCTTTAAAAGGAGAAAAAAAAGACCACCAACATAATTATGCTAATTAGCAGACCAAAAGAGGAGAGGCAAACCCACTCAGTGATAGTCCTGAGTCTGTTGTCCCCAGGAGAACCTGGCTTGAAACTGGAAGCTGTGATTCCTCGCACTGCTCTGTCACCTTGAGCTATACTGATGTCACTAACGACTTTGTCACCAAAGAAACACCTTGGGGGTGTGAAAGCGTTTCTGTCTGCCGTTTCTGCACTGCCTTCTGCTCTGCAGCTATGTACTGTAGCGTGTTGCTCTTTAGAGCGCTGGCTCATGAGTTATAGTCACGTCGAAGTTACCATTGAATGGGAATGCTGTGGGTACATGCGCCCTAATACCTTTATACGACCAGCAGTCAGAGAGGAGGATTATTATACCTCAGTTAGGGCTGCAACTAACGTTTTCTTTTAACTGTCAATGAATGTGTTAATTGTTCTTTTCAAATAATCGATTGATTATTCAGCCTATAAAGTGTCAGAAAATGGTTAAAAAATATGTCATTGGAATGCAGTGTGGGTGTACATGTGTGTATTTGTGATTGATAGCTTGTACCAACACTTCTCAGCAAGATAAACTGTCCAACAGCTGAGGTGCCAACAACAGAGGATACATTAACATAATCTGGACCGGAGAGATGTGTTTTATGACAGCAGTGACTCACATTACTGACATAAATTACACTTTGATGACTGAATCGTTTTTACATTATAGTCTGAGTTGAGACACACATCTGGTTAAGCTAAGGGACTAAGGACCCTGTAAAAAGCTGTAGACACAATACAAGCTAAAATAATGGACTTGAGGGTTTAAGGCCGGCAGCCATCTGGCCATGTGCCAAGTATCGAACGATGTACTGAAAGTGATAACAATATAACTTTCCTGAACTCGTAAAACGTAACTTGTAGGCTGTCATTACCCCAGCAGACCTTTCCTTTTAGTTTACCTTTAATTCAGCTTTGCTGTTATGAGAGCATTTTGTCTAGCTCTGTGTATTGAAAGTGACACACTTTATTTCCTGTCTTGTCTTTGAGGCTGGGGCAGCCAGAGTTCAAAGGTCCACATCCACCACAGCACCTGGCTTCACTTCCCTGGTCACAACCTGCGCTGGCTCCTCACCTTTGTCCTGCTCTTCATCCTCGTCTGTGAGATTGCAGAGGGCATTGTCTCTGATGGGTATGTTTGACTAATTCATCTAAATATCTAATCTAACCTGTTAGTGGAAGTGATGTCTTTGCCATGAACTCCTGACACTGATGAAGTGACTATTAGGTTTTAGCAATAATTATTCAAATTATTGTTATTATTTATTCATCTTTAAAAGTTTTGTGCAAAACATTTTACAATAACTAGCTTTGAGACAGTTGTGTATTTATGCTAAACAGAGTATTGGTGGTTTAGCATGTAGTCCTTGAACGAAGAGTAGAGGACTTTAACACTTCATTATTTATCAATTTCATCATCATATAACAAAGAATAACTCCCATCATACAATACTAACCAAGCTCTTCAGATTAACTAAATATCAAACAGGACTAACAGCTCATGAGTCCCTCATTCAACACATTATCCTGCAACAAATATCCACAATGCCGAAGTTTAAAGTAGCTAACGTAAGATCACAAGCTCGCTTTCTGAAATGTTAGCATGCTGAATCAGCAGACATCTGAAAAGACGTTGTTTTGAGATGTAGTCCATGGGTTATATTATTACAATGGCTTTTCTTCCATATTCATAAACTAAATGGATATGTGCTGCTGTATTGGTTTGTGATTTTTGAGCACCTGTTTTTTTTCAATTTAATCCTGAAACTAAAAAATAAGAATTTAGTTAGCATTCATCAACTTGCTAGCTACTGTCCAGCCCTGTCGCTATTTGATTGATTGCACGCTCAAAAATTAATAATTTGTTCTCACAGGAAGCGAAAAAACATTACGTAACCAACATCACAGGTTAAAAAGAAGATTTAAATAGGTGAATTTTGATGGCTGCTAAAATCAGTGGCTAGCATAGATGCTAATTTAGGCTAGTTAGCACTGCCACTGAGCCTCTTCACCACACAACATATAGCCATTAAAAATGTGCTCCAATCAAAAGGTTTTGCCTTTATTTCCAATAACTTTTGTCCTTCTCTACCTTCAAACTCAGCAACAGTTTATAAACATTTTGCCAAGGAGGTAATTGTTCGAAACAGAAGCAGACATGGTTAATAAGAGAACCCATCTCCGCCCTTCCTCTCTTTAAACACCCAATCTCCTTGTCATCTGTTATGCTCTCCTTTTCTCGGCTTGGGTCATATGAATCCTTTTCCCTGCCCATGCGCAACAGTGGCCAGTACACACTCAGGATTACTACAGGTTACTATAGAGATTGTAGTAACCTTGTAGTGAATAGAGAAGCTCTGCTGAACTCTTCACCAGGCTTTTCTGCATCTGTCCTGACAACCTTTCACATCAGTGAGAATCATGTTGTCCTTACTGTAAGCTTTTTCCTCTTCTATCTGGTTTTCATTTGTAGGTTCAGCGAATCCCCCCATCTTCACTTATACATGCCTGCAGGTCTGGCCTTCATGGCTGGCATCACCTCTATTATCTACTATCATAACATCGAGACCTCCAACTTCCCCAAACTACTAATAGGTACAGTATTGTTTAATTCTTTAATTGCAGAGGAAAGGTTTACTGAACACAATTTCTTTTGCATCACTCCCACCAGTCTTTTGCTGTCGGCCTCTGGGTAGCTCCACTACTGAACACCCAATCAATGTTTCAAACAAAAGCCCAGAGCTTTTGAGATTTTGTCGTGTCAACATTTGATTAAATCTTTTAAAACATTGCTGAATATCAATCTGGGCTTGTAAAGCCTGGATGAATAATACCATTAGTTCTGTACCGAATGTTGTTTTTGCATTCAAAACTTCTACTGACAATTTTGAAAGAAGCTTTGAATGTCCATCATCATATTTTATGATGTCATTACCTTGAATTAAGTGTGAAAAATATATTTGTTGTGGTTACATAAATGTGATTTATGGTGCTGTTAGATTGTTGCTAGACCAGCTCTTTATTACAGGTGCTTGCCTCCCGTTGTGTGCAGCAAGCAGGAGAGCAAACAGGGAAAATGTCATTTATGAAAGGCTAAATGCCACAAATATGGATTGAGGCAGAATATTTTGTTTGATATAAACCTGTTGTGAATTTACAACGCTCTGGAGTTGTTGGAAATGTTTGGATGGAGTCCAAAAGTTGGAAACAATCCTACGCAGCAACCACAGGAATGTATTTCTGCAAATAGTAAAATACTGACGATATTAGTGTATCAAAATCTTTATCTGCAACTGTGGGTTTAAACAGAATTAATAGACAGCCAAAAAAAGAAGCTGTGCAGCATTTGAATGTTGATTAAGAATTTGAACGTCAACTTTATGAATTAAGCATCGACGCTTTGAACTATACGAATACAAATAATGTATAAAAAACTGACCTTTTTGTTGTTGTTTACCTCTTAGTGTCAGAACAGCAGATTTAAACTGTATGAGCTCTTCATGATGATATAATTATGAACTGAATGCAACCATTTACTGATAAGACATACACTGTATTCTAAGTTGGCTGTCAACCAGTAATATATTTCTTCATTGATCATTATGTCGCCCATTTGAAATACATTAATTAACTTTATTTTGCGTCAATATTACCCTTCAGTCCATTAGTTTTGTTCCCATGTTTGCTTCTGCAATGATCACTCTGCGGCTTCTCCTCCTCCTCATGCATCATTAACTCATCTGTGTTCATCTCTTAATGCCTTACTAGCTACTCTCATCAAGTCGATCAGCCGCCTTCGACTTTAAGATCTCTATATCACAGTCAGTCTCTTAAGGAAAGTGATGGAGCAGTGCTGGGTTCATCATTGCATGAACATAAATGAATTTCTACTACTGCCACTATTGTCACTATCGATATTGGGTAACACTTTATAATAACTACACACTACACAACTAATCATTGTTCAACATGAACACTCATTAGTAACTCATTAGTATGCAATTCATAAACACAGTTATAAATGTTTTACTCTTGATTAATAAGCTTGACTATTATGCGTCTCATGGCTGGGCCATTCTAGCAGCTTTATTTTCCTTGGCTGTGTGTTTGGGATCATTGTCTTGCTGAGATGTCCACCCTGGTAGATGCGAGCAGATTTTTTATCAAGAATGTACATTTTTCCATTCATCCTTCCTTCAATTATATGAAGTTTGCCAGAGCCGTACCCACCTCCAGACTCCACTGCTGGTCTGGTGTTTTTGGGGGTGATGTGCAGTGCCATTTGACCTCCTAACATGGTGTATAATGACATCCAAAGAGTTCCATTTTGGTCTCCCAGTATTTCACAGGCTTGTCTAAATGTTGTGCAGCAAACTTTAAACGAGCTTCAACATGCTTTTTTTTGGTGGTGAGCGTGCATACAGGCCACAGTGGTTGATGCATTACTTATTGTTTTCTGTAACAATTGTACCTGCTAATTCCAGGTATTTCTGAAGCTCTCCATACGTTGTTATTGGCTCTTGGACAACTCTTCTGATAATTCTTTTCACTCCTCTGTCGGAAATATTGCGAGGAGCACCTAGTCGTGGCCGGTTTATGGTAAAATGATGTTCTTTTCACTTCCGAATTATGGCCCTAACAATGCTCACTGGAACATTCAGAAGTTTAGAAATCCTTCTGTGACCAATGCATCAGTATGTAACAATAAGGTTGAATCCAATAGAAAATCTATGGAAAGAGCAAAATATCAGAGTTCCCACGAAAGCTTCAAGATTTGAAGACTGTTTGTGTGGAAGAATGGGCCAAAATCACACCTGAGCAATACATGGGACTAGTTTCTCCATACAGGAGGCGCCTTGAACCAACAAAGGCTTTTGTACCAAGTATCAAATACATTTATTTCAGTCAGCGCGTTCAATACTTGCCCCCTGTGTCATTCCATTTTATTACACTTAACTTAATTTCTGAATTTATTTGTTTGGTTTTCTTTGTATATGGATTACTTGGGTTGTGTGCAGTCAGGTTATTTATCTTTTGGCTCGCCCAATGATTTGCTGTCTTTTTTCTGATCCGGCCTAAATCTCCTCAGCCCTGCTGATCTACTGGGTGCTGGCCTTTATCACGAAGACTATTAAGTTTGCCAAGTACACTGAGCATGGCATCTGTCCCAGTCAGCTACGCTACTGCATCACCGGACTGCTGGTGCTGCTGTATGGACTCCTACTAGCTGTGGAGATCAATGTGATCTTGGGAAGGGTGAGTCTGTGTGCATTGTCTTGTATGTGAAGTTGTATGTAGCCAGCTTATGGTGGCCTATTTTTAGCTACATTCACTTTTCCTTTCAGTTGATAATCCAAATGGCTCCAGTGGTCAGTGATCATTAAAGCTTCCCCTTTTCGGGATAAAAATAGTTTGGATGCTGCATGTTTGTTTTTGAAAAACTAAACTTCATTGTGGTCAGTGGATCACTAAAGTCATTTGGCTTCATCTTGTGGGGGCCATCATGTCCGTACAAAATTGAACTGTAATCCGTCCAATAATTGTTGAGATATTTCAGTCTGAATCAAAGTGGTGAACCGACTGGCTGACCGGCAGCCAGACATTGACATTCCTAGCTGGGCTGCTAGCATGGCTAAAACCTTTATTAGAGGAATAAAAGCACACACTTGAAAAAAAAAGAAGATCTTTTTTAAATGGACGATAAGAGCCTCTGCCATCTGACTAGTACTGCACTCAGTCTGTTAAAGCACACGCTCAGCATTAACCATTCCTTGTAGTGTTTTTTGGAATCATAGCTGTGTTTTAGCAGCATTTAACATGTTTTTAATATGCTCTTTTATAGGAATTAAATTGTTGAAACAGTCAAAGACATGTTTTTGTTTCTAGATTTATGTTTATGATTAAATTGATTAAGTGATTTTCAGTTATCACATTTTCAATAATCCTCTCTTGATTGTGTCTGATTGGCTTCCATCACCAAACAACGCTAATCCTTACGATTGTTTGACACAATTCAACTATTTAATATATAATTAAAGATGAATTCACAAAAACACAGCTGGTGAATGACAGAAAACCTACATTATAATGAAATAATGTGATTTGTGTTTGTGTTTATAAATAGTAACCAGTGTTTGGACGTAGTCTGTATTTCATCTGCCAGTCATTGACCTAGTTTCCATGAAGCTTAAACATATGCATTGACTCTGTTTAACTGTCTTCATATTATATTGCAAGGCTAAATTTCACAGCACCACTTCTACTATTTTCTATTTATTTTATGCAGTTCAGTCAAATGGTTGTGAAGGTAGAACAGATTAAATGTTAAGCCTTGCCAAGATTTGGCAATTGCCATGGTGACATCAGACACCCTGTAATTAATACACAATAGAGATCATTTATCCTTCGGCAGCTATAATAAATCCCAATTATTATATTTTTTGGTAATTTTGATTGTGTTCTCGCTCTAATATGCAGTCTGGAGGAAATTATAATTATTATCTAATCAATGTCTAATCAGCAGTTGCATGTTTTTCTATTCATCCTTGACAATCCAATAATAAATCAGACTTGTCTTTCTGTCCTTCCTTCTATCACAGCGCTACATGTGTTTCGCCGACCCCACAGAGGTGAAGCCCCCCGAGGACCTGCAGGACCTGGGTGTTCGATTCCTGCAGCCCTTTGTCAACCTGTTGTCCAAAGCCACCTACTGGTGGATGAACACCTTCATTACCGCCGCTCACAGACGACCCATCGACCTCAAGGTCATCGGCAAACTGCCCATCGCCATGAGAGCCCTCACCAACTACATAAAGCTACGGAAGGCCTTCGAAGACCAGAAGGTTAGTGCACCGACTGAACGGTTTCGTGTTGATCTTTATTTCTTTGTGGAAAACATGAGATTGCCGCCTGGTGCTGGAATCAACTCAGCCCATAGACCGTTACATAAATAAATGTTACATGAATTAATGCTGTGTCATTTTCTACCATGTGCATTTCCAAAGAAATTAGACGGACGCTCTTTGCTTCTAAAATAGTTACCGATATTGGACATTTTCCGCAGATCTTTGTGGGTGAAGTGTTTGATTTCGAGATCTGAGGTCTTAAAACTGATGTGGTGGAAATAAAAAGCATCGCTTCTTGCGTCATTGGTGCTGAATAAATAATCCCGGATATATCAAGCGCTGGTCCAGATGCCAACGGAAAGTAACAGAAGAAGATATCTCTTTCTGAATGTGGTGATTCATGAAGGAATCAACTTGGATATTCCACACACACAAATACGGATATAAGTATTTATGTATGAGCTTAGAGTGCAGCTCTTTATGGCCCCACCTTGCTTCACTTTGAGCCCATTTGTTAGTTTAACTGTCTCAATAAATCTTATGTTTGTTATGTTGAATTGCTGTCGGTTGGTCAGTCTGACATGTGCATGAAGAGATCTGGGAATCTTACAAGATTTCGTGATAAAAAATAAATACATGTATGCAGCTGTTTCTATTAAAGATGGTGATCTCTGTCCTGTGATGACTCATCCCTGGCTGAACTGGGACCATCAAACTGTATTCAGACGTCACAGAGATGATTAGTCAATAGTGTAAACACTGAAATGTGCGCACATGCACACAGACTCAAGCTTATTCTTTCCATCTCGGTCCTGTTAAGGCGTCTTTTATTTGGAAAAACATATTTCCACATTACAAAATGGAATGTGGTCCCTCCGCTTTATACCGTCAGCACTTCTTTTGTGAAACATCTTTGTTGGTGTCCTAGTTGCCTTTTTTAAGTCTGCTGTTGGTGGTGTTTTGTCTTACGTTGTACTGTGAGGTGTTTCTAATGTTTTTGTCCTCCATGTATGT
Organism: Myoxocephalus aenaeus; assembly: GCA_038501785.1. Taxonomy (NCBI): domain Eukaryota; kingdom Metazoa; phylum Chordata; class Actinopteri; order Perciformes; family Cottidae; genus Myoxocephalus; species Myoxocephalus aenaeus. The sequence continues at coordinate 53,729 of JBAMJR010000702.1, read as the reverse complement.
AACAGAGGTGAACATAGGAAGTCAGTGGTTAGCATTTCTTAAACCTGCTGACCGGCTCAGTGTGACATTTTTATCTTCTCCTTTCACCTTTGTGGGTTTCCTCTTGCAGTCATAAGACATTCAGATTTAGTGAACTGGAAACTGTAACGTGTGATTGACTCTCTTGTGTTCAGAGTGCCATTGGCTCTCAGCCATTGCGTCCTGGAATACTTGACCACCCTATGACCCTAAGGTGGTGTAGAAAGTGGCTGGGCTGATGGAGGAATGCTGTTCAATACAACACCAAGGATTTGCTGGTTAGATGAAATGGAACGAAACGTCTCGGTCACTATGGACTGTGCAACACACTGAAAAAGGCTTTTAAAAAGTTGGATTAACTGACACCTATTTATAAAAGAAGAGTGTTGTTTCAAAATATAACAGTTGGCATTTTGAAAATCAAATGGCACTTCTTCCTATTAATTGAAATATTGACACGTTTACATATCATGTCTCCTTCTTTCCTCTCTGTCTCACTTTTTGCGCAAGTGTCAGCGGTCAGAGGTGAGGGGCCTCCTGTACAGGTCATTGTTTTCCAGTGTTTAGAAGGTCACAGAGATTCGTCACATGCTGTCCGATGTGAACACAACCCCCTTTCCTTCCGGTAGAAGCAAGGGATGAGAGCGATTGAGAGATCCCAGTGGAGAGGTGGGGGGGTGGGGCATTTAGAGGAGAACCCAGAGGCGGCGTATCATTGCTATTCTACTGTGAACGAGGCGACATCTCGACCCCTGTGGGGGTGAAAGCACTGCGCTTCATGGGAAGCTAGAACCACTCTGCATGTGTGAGAAGAAACGTCCTCCTTCCTTCTCGTTTGAACCCAAGGTAGAAAGAAAGGATGTGTGTGTGTGTGTGTGTGTTTATTCGTGTGTGTGACGTGCAGAGTGACACAGGTTCCGTGTGAAGGCTGAGGTCCAACATGAACTCATATGGAAAGATAGAGACACATGTTATTAGTCACGTCTGTTCTCACAGTTCTGTGAATGAAAAAGTCAAGCACACAAACACACACAAAATGCTCTGGGAGTGTTTACAGCACCGTGACAGTCCAGATGTTTTTCTCTGATCGTTGCTTACTAACTGAACAGCTGTTATCTTGTATTTTAAACCTCATAAATCGATTTAAATAAAGATCAGTAGCTTTTCCTGTGTGCCTTCAAAACAAATCGATTCCATTCTCAAAGTGATTTTTAATGACTTAGGATTTTAGTTTATTGAAAACCATCTGCCTGTTTTCACTTGCTGTTTAACTCTCATCCTCTGCACCACTGTTTTCTAGCATGCAGGATGTGAGCCCCGAACTTGACCTATTTTTACAGGTTTCTGTTGCAGTTGTGAAGCGACTCTTGAGTTAATGGTGTCGGCTGTTATGGTGTACAGCTCCACAGACAAATGGCTGTGTATGATGTTTGGTGCAAAGAAATAACAAAACAATTTACGCCTACAGCTTCAACAGCAGCCTTCGTCATACAACATGAAATTTCGAATAGATGATGATTGATATTTGTGATTGATATTTTAATAATCCAAATCCTTTAAAGTAATGTTGACAAAATTGTTGTTCAGTTACTGCCGATAAGCTCTATTCACCTGATGACATTCTCAGTATGTCCTTCATTTCCCCTCATATTCAATCAGCATGCTGATATATTGCCTACTCTGATCCCCTTTATTTTTATCTTCCCTTAGAGGCCTCAGAACACAACTTCACAGGGCCCAAAGTTGATCTGGCAGGCCTTGAGGAAAGCATTCGGCAGACCTCTCATCCTCAGCATCACATTCCGCTTCCTGGCTGACTTGTTGGGCTTCGCCGGACCTCTCTGTATCTCTGGCATCGTCCACCACATCAGCAAGGACAACCACACCATTCAGCGGCCGGTGAGGAGTCAACCATACTGCCATGCACACAATAGTAACCTAACCTGACCTAAATTAACCTTACCTTACCTGCTTACCTTACTTACCTTACCTTACCTAACCTAACCGTACTTACCGTACTTACTTTACTTACCAAACATAACTTTTTACACGTTTATTGCACAAATGATTCACGCATCGGTTTTTTAGTTTTTTGAAAAATGCAACAACCCAGTTTCATCTTTGTTTCATTCTCTGGTTAAGTTTCACTGAAATGTGGCAGTCAGACTTTATATTGCTTTTTTTCCAAAAACAAACCAGTTTCACCTGCTTGTCAAAAAAAATTCCTCAGCTACATCTCTTCCATTAACAACTTATTGTTAACTGACATGTTTTTTGTATAACACTACCTCGTCGTTTATAAACAAGCAGAGGTTTGGGAAAAAGTAATCCTTAGTTCTGATATATTACGATCGTAAGAACAGACAGACACAGCTTCAGCAGACATGACAGACACATCACATGGCTTCCTTCTACCTCTCGAAGGTCACTGTTACATTTTGATGATGCCCTCTCTCCCACCTGTCCTGGTGGTGTACTAATTTCATTCTCATTAAATATTAATGAGACCTATTGCTGGCGGAGCTGTCTTGGTTTCTTAGATTCCTATCAGACATCCTTCTGTAAGAATAACTCTTCAATTATTTGTTTACAAAGTCACATCCAAAAGTGATTTGGAAATGGTTAAAAGACTTAAGCACTCAAAGTAAATCCTCTCGATGGTGTGTCAAGACTGAAAATAGGCTTGTTTGTGAAATAGTGACATAGAGCCAATGACTGTAGCAGGATAGCGTTTCTGGGACTAGGTCAGAAATGTGTTATTGGCAGTGGGATGAGAATGAAGGCGGATACATTTCATGAATGATTGGATATGGAGTGGAGCCACATTTCTAATCAATAATTTGTAGTTCCACCTCAGCGATTGACCTGTATACCTGATGCAGAGTTAATTTATTTTTGAGGGAGAGGCCATATCCGTCTCTTGCAGCTGAGCCGTACTCTTATTCGGTTTCCAGCTCAAACTGCACATACTGTATCTGCTGTGCGATACACTCTGACGGCTCCTCTTCATTTCAGTTTGATGGAGTTTCACATGCAACATTCAAGCCTGCTGTGAAATCAAAATGATACATTTTAAATAGATATGGAAACCCTCGTCTTTTGAAGTGATTAGCAGGAACGATACTAGTTGAAAGTCCTCACTGACAGAGTTGAATCCAATCCCGTAGAGTTCAGCGTGTGTGATTGACCTTGCCGAGGGCCCTGCCTGTCTACCAATGATAAATGGGTCGATATGTCTATCTCCCCCTCTCCCTACCTGTCCGTGTTTCCAGATGAGGTTGCTGGGAATCCATTTCATTTCCTCCATGGAGTTTTTAGAGAATGCATACGTGCTGGCTGTGCTGCTCTTCTTTGCCTTGCTCCTGCAGAGGACCTTTCTCCAGGCCTCCTACTTTGTGGCCATTGAAACAGGCATCAACCTGCGCGGGGCCATACAGGTACAGGAAATACTAAATGTAACATATTGACTGCTAAAGCAGATTATTAAGGTTCTACTGTTTGTCCACATGGATGTGAATGTGGTTTTCTCCCCCCTAGACAAAAATCTACAACAAGATCATGCGTCTGTGCACCTCCAACATGTCCATGGGCGAGTTAACTGTTGCTCAGATCTGTAACCTGGTGGCCATCGATACCAACCAGCTCATGTGGTTCTTCTTCCTCTGTCCTAACCTGTGGGCCATGCCAGTACAGGTAGGAAACGTGTTTTTCTACTCTATTAAGTAATGACTTATTTAGTATTCATGTGTTATCTCTGTAAGTGCCGTGACCCACCGACTTGTGTAGTCTCGTATCAGCTACATTCTTAAGATCCATCGATGCGCCACAACCCCTTAACACAGGGTGTCACAATGCATTGTGCAATTTTGTTTTATTTTTGCCAGTAAGGTGCCTTTCTCTTTCATTGTATATTGTGCATTATTGTATTTGTGTTAACTTTGCTTGTTACGCTATTTTTCTTTTTATCATGTCGTGCGTTGTCTTTTCTCATCAGGCTCATGTAGGGCAAAACTCACGTTACAGTCATGTGGGAAATACACGATTGTATACAGAGATGTGAAGGCTGAGAGGAGCGTCAGGTGTTATAGCCCCTGTGAGAGTTAGAAAAGATTCACTGTAAATCTGTGCAGTCAATTTCCAGCCTGTGACCTTTACGCTTTGTGATGCTGTTCTATAGAATAGATGGATTGCATAAGTCATAACTCAGTACTGTATAATCAATGTTGTTATGAAGACCACAGGAGAAAGCAGAGTTGAATCCAAACATCATGGTAAATCATACAAATAATTGATTCAATATATGTTCTTGTCATATTTATCTGCTGTTTCTTTCTTCCCTCTGGCCTCTTTCATTTGATACAAATGTAAAAATAACAAACTCATTGACACATTTTCATTTACCTGCTGCTGCTGTGTGTTCATTTATGAACACTCCATGCCAGGGGAGGTGCAGGGAAATCAAAGCTCTGGGAAACCAAAAATAGCTGTCATAACTCAGATTATGATTATTCATAGCTGTGGAAAAGATGACTGAGAATATATGAGGATTATGACATCTTTTGAATACCAATTATATTTATACACCATAATATTTGGTGCTGACGTTCCTTTTCCCATCAGGATAAAGTGTAATCAATTTGGTGATCCCTAAGTTTTATTATAGCGCCTCCAAGTATTCGCTTATCCTGTAAAAAAAAAAAGATAGAAGATTTTAACAGCACCATCATCAAGACAATTTTAGAAGGTACTAAATGTAGCTGCTACCATGGCTGTAGACTCAAAGTCTCGTTTGATGGATGGTAAATTCATTAGGACAACCTCCCAAAAGTCAGTGTCCAGTAGTTCTTGAGGTGCTGAGAAAAAGTGGTCTGTCGAATCAGAGGGAATGATAATACTATGTGTTACCTTATTATGCAGTGTGAAGCTTTTTACATCTCAAGTGGGATTCATGTGAGAAGCTGACAGAAACTGTGTGGGGGTGGGTGGCTTCACAACTGTGCATTACCATGCTAAATGCCATGGTTACAGACTACCTAGAAGGAAACCACTATACAACGATATTTTTCAAGGCTACTAAAACCGTAACCTGCTGTGTTTTTCCCATCACGCACCTGAACCCAGTGGCACACATTAGGTGCCAAATGGGGGAGGGGGTGTGCACATGTGAAATGTCACATCCATCTCCCTCTGATTCTGTGTGTCCAGGGGATTCCTGATGTGCTCATTGTGATGCCAAAGACAGTGGGTTGGCCAGAAAGGAACCAAGGACAGGTGGAAACATGATCCACTGTCATCTCTTTTGTGGAGAGAGAAAGAGAGAGGGGGAGGGGAAGGGAGAGAGAGGGGGAGAGGGGAGAGAGGGGGAGGGGGAGAGAGAGAGATATGCTATATGTGAAAGATGAAAAAAGGCTGCCATCAATATTTAATTTTTCATAATTCTTAATCCATTGTTCAATTTACTTACTGATGCTGGCATAACGAGTCGTATATGAAACCCAGAGCTGGTCATGTGCAGCGTTGCATGTTCCTTCACTTGTAAACATGCATTTATGAATGTCATTGTATACATCCAGTTAAATAAAGATGTCTCTTTTTTTTAAGCTGTATGTCACTTGCTTGACATATTCTTGCATTTATGATATTATGCTCACGGTCACTGCTTCTCACAAAGCGGTGCACTGTGGCGTTACCTTTCCTTTAAGCGGTCAGTGGGGAGCGTTGTGCAACGGAAGACTATTTGGAAGTCTTTCGTCCTTATTTTTCTCCCCACGAGGTTACAATATATGTACTTTCTTTCTTTCTTTCTCTGTATCTTCCACCCTCAGATCATTGTGGGAGTGATCCTGCTCTACTACCTCTTGGGAATCAGTGCCTTGATTGGAGCGACTGTCATCGCTGTGTTAGCTCCTGTACAATACTTTGTGGCCACCAAGCTGTCCCAGACACAAAAGAGCACCCTGGTGAGGATTTTTATAGGCTCTTCATCAGTGATGCAGCACTGTATGCGACTATTATGATCTATTTTTAGCCATGCTAGCTAGATGTCTTTTGGTGGGGCAGGCGGTTAAGTGGTCATTACACCACTTTGGTCCAGACTGAAATATCTCAATAACTCTAGGATCCTACTATTTATGCTTTTATTGACATTATCATTCTATGATATCCACTACTGCTGTTATTATTAGTAGTAATATGTGTTCTATTATTATATCTGATATTATTGGTGCTACTACTGCTGTTAATACTCTCATTACATGTATGATTTCTGTCATACGATGTAATTTCACTATATCTATTGAACTTCTGCCCATTCTGGAAGAGAGATCCTTCCTCAGTTTCTCTTCCTGAGCTTCCTTCCTGCTTTTTCAGCATAGAAGAAGGATGTCATTCTGTACAGATTATAAAGCCCTCCAAGGCAAGCTTGTGATATAGGACTATACAAATAAAACTGAACTGAATTTAATTTGTTTTTTTGGAGGAATGTCTTAACAACCCCCGAGGATAAACACATTTTGGTGATCCCTGACTTTTCATTTAGTACCACCATGACGATGACATTTATTTCTATTAGATGGAATACCATGCCATTTGCTGCAGACATACAAAGTCTTTATCAACTTTCCCCTGACTTGTCATCTAGCATCATCATCAGGTCAAATCAGGTTTACTTCGCAATGAGGAATAAGGCCTCACAGAGCTGCTGGCTTTGTTTAGTTATAATATGTTGAAATCATTCCAGTGCATCATGGAGAAACTAAAAGTACTGGCTAGTTTTTACCAGTGTCTGGTAACCAACAATATATTCACATGTTGAATCGTAATGGCACTAATGTCTTAATGTGTGTGGACTCTGAGCTGCAGCTCATACAGAACTTTGCAAACAGAGTCGGTCAATATTGGCTCGTCCACATCATAACAGGTAATGAAGTGTTGAATCATGACATCACATGCTTCTCTCTACCAGATACACACAAACGCACGCACACATACTTCTGGACACCTCAAAACAATCATTTCGTTAGAGAAAAAAATATTGTTTTATTTGAAGAAAAGAAACAATAACAAAAATGTCAATCTCACACAAGATATGCTTATCTTGCCCAGAAACCTTTCTGCTGCTTCCAACTGCTACAAAGCAACTATATGTAACGATACTGTTTCCTACAGTCCTTCATAGAGCATGGCTTTATACCGGGGAAAAACATTTGCTTAGATGGCTCAGCTGTTTGTGTTGGGATTGAACCCAGAGAAGTTGAGGTGATTACTCTCATGTCGCCGTCTGGATGAACCTCTTGATGTGTCGAATTACGGTTGTCTAATAAAAGTCCCCCTTTCCCTCTTGCAGGAATACTCCAGTGAACGTCTGAAGAAGACCAACGAGCTGCTGCGTGGCATCAAACTGCTGAAGCTGTACGCCTGGGAACACATCTTCTGTAACAGTGTGGAGGGAACCAGGAGCAAAGAGCTCACCAGCCTGCAGGCCTTCGCTTTTTACACATCCATATCCAGTAAAGTACTTTGTTCCCTCGCCACACACTGAACTTTGCTCTCTTTCATTTGAGCTTTTTGAAATGTGTGCATAAAATGAAATGTTTCTTCCTCAGAAAAAAAACAGGGAGGCACAAGGCTTGCACTATTTTTGTAGTTCCACCTTTATTGAACCCCAAAATGTCCACTCAATATCTATAATTCAACACATAAGTATAAAGATAACTGGATGTAAAGGTAATTCATGTTTGAACCATGGCTAACATGGATTACTTCCCCTCATTCCCTATTGACAGTAAGAAATCACTGCACAATTTGGTCACACAATACATATTTGTTTTGCTTATCTTCTTCCAGGTGAACAGTGGCTGCAGTCTACATGGCTCCAGTCCTGTAATAGACTGTCAAAATCTAAAATCAATTATTGTATATTGAAGAGGAGTGAGCGATCATAATTTCCTCCCTGACGAGAGAGAGAGAAATGGAACAGAACCATTTTATGACAGTAATAGAAACCAAGATTGAATCACCATTACTGCAAAGCTGAGACTACTCTCACTGCAGTAACAACCTTGTTTCTATCTTTTCTATCTATTTTTTAGATAATATGTTTGAATTTACTGCATAGTAGAAAATAATGGGCAGTAAAAAAAAAGGTGTGCTTACACAGGATGTTATTACCTAGTATGCACAAGCAGACCATCTAACGAGACAAACAAGTTGTGTATTTGTGAGTCTGTCTAATTGATTTAAAAAATATATATATATTCAATTTTGGATGAAGTCAAGGATGTTACATTTTTCATCCTATACCAAGTAATCATTGACAACATTTTAACATAATATCTGTGAGTTTACAAATGAAAAATGATTGCCTTTTTTGTGAGAATGTAGGGACGCAATATCATGTTTGTTTTCACTGGGGTTAAGTCTTGGAAAACGCCTTTACAGCCTCCTGTGTGTTTCTTTTCTTCAGTCTTCATGAATGCAGCTATTCCAATTGCAGCTGTATTGACGGTGAGTTTAAATTCCAGCTCTATCATTAATTCCTGTTAACTTCCCCCCCTGTGTGAATGACAGAGCAGAAACAGTGTCCAGTGACATTTCACAGTAACACAGCGGGGCGCTCTGACACTAAATCCTGTCTGTATTTATAGAAGTCTTTCATGCTTGTAGACTTGAGTGGTGACAAATTAGAAAAGGCCGAGAGATACCAAGGAGAGGGATGATTATACACAACAGACGTAGACAAGTGATTCTTCTTTGATTGTATCAGGCTCCTCAAACTTTTCACAGGACAACTCAAGTTCAACAGCAACTTGATGCTGACAGCCAGAGAATAACTTCTGTTTTTCTTTGCTGGGTTTTCACCTTGAAATGACCTTTGGTGTCATATCAGCCAGTCAAGCAGTTCAAGGGTTTAAATATCTAAATCCATGCTGCTGAGACTAACCTCAACCATGTTGTCCTTCCTCTCATCCTGCAGACGTTTGTGGTTCATGTTCACATCTCCGAGGACGCTGATCTTTCCCCAGCTGTGGCCTTTGCCTCTCTGTCCCTCTTCCACATCCTGGTCACCCCCCTCTTCCTGCTCTCCAGCGTGGTGCGCTCCACCGTAAAGGCTCTTGTTAGGTGAGGAACTAAAATATAAGTTTCACAATGGAGAGCAACGTCAGATTTATCATCTTCATGAAGTTTTGTAATACAGTTTCATAATCTCGAGATAAACTGGGAAATACTCGTTGGATTTTGAACCCATTTTTGTTTAGAAATGTCTGAAAATAGTCCTGCGGAAGAAGTTGTTAACTGCAAAGAGAAGAACACTGACAATAAACAGAGCATTCAAAAGCAACATCATTAGATGAAATGTTTGACCTTCTCCTGCAGTCAATATTGGATCAGCTTTTGTTCGTGTCATTTATTTGTTGTTTTAGCACACTTGTCTCTGGCACAGGAATGTTGTGCCTATTTATTTTCAGCAATTAGCTGCACAAGTAGTGAGTTATAGAGCTCTCCCCCATGTATTAATGGTGCCGTACAAATCAATGACCCACCATGGGATGAAGATGATGTAGGTACACGTCTTACAGTCTGTAATGCAATTAGGATCCAATTGATATTAACCCTACATGCTTATATCTGCAGAGACGAGTACCAAACTGTACAATATGTCTTGATACAATTTAGGTACAACAATTACTTGCAATAAATAAAGTAAGAGCACTTGAGAATGATGGCTGCAGGAAACCGCAAAATTCATTTTCTAAGATAAACTCTCACTACTCTCGAAGGTTGGGTGTTCTAAAAAAGCAAAACAATTATTCTATGTACTATGGGATGATTATAAGATCAATATAGAAGGGGAACACATTTCACCTGAGCTATGAGAGTATACATGTGTAAATAAATGTAGTTATTTACTTTCCATTTATACAGTACGTAGACGGTGAAATGAGCCAATAAAATATAATTTTCAGCAGGCAGTCAAGGCCAATATACAACAGGCAATAAAAGGTGTTTTGAGAAAGTGTGAATCACTGCAACCACAAGAGTACCTTGAGAATGTAGCAATAGCTGGCCAACCAAAGTGGTATGCAGTTTGCTGCAGCAGAATGTGAGATTAGACAGAGCTACTCCCTTATGCACGCACACACACAGCACATGCACACACACACACACACACACTCACACACACGCACACACACACGCGTGCATACAGTCAAGCGAATCGCATGACTCTCCTGGCGGAGATAATGATGAATTTACTGTCCCCTACGGATGTAAAGTCAATAAGCTGAACTCTTTTCCTTGACACTGTACAGGCAATGAGAGCGTGTCAGTTTAAATCGCATCATCTCAGCTTAATGTATTGAAAGTGATCACAAGGGATGATGAAACTGGCCTCACACATTTTCTATACGGGCCTTTAGGAGGCCAACGGACACAACTGTGCTGGTGTAAGCGCCTTATTTTAACTGGAGTGGCTTTTCTTTTTTGAAAGTGGGAGCTGCTTGAGATCCTTTGAGATGTCTATTTTGGGGCTGTGTGATCTGACACATTTTGTCAGACACCAGGAATACAAAAAAAAATCTAAATTTACAGTTTAGATTATGTTTATCTTCGCACCTCAACATAAGAAAATGTCTCTTTGTAGAGAAGAAAGCTAATATGGTGAATGCAAAGTCATTGTGCAATTTTAAATATATTTCATTAGTTTTCCTTTTTTAGGTTGACATTTGGTGCTGAATAATACATCGGTTAATCTTCCTGTGGTCTGAAACTTTTTCAAGTGTCATTCTCATTTCATCTGGCTGTTGATGAAACTTCTCACACTGGTGTCGCTGCTGCAGTCTATATAACTAACACACAGGGTTCACTGTGGCATGTTCTCTGTACTTCTACTCTATACTGATTTATTTATCTATGAGACATATGGATACAAAGATGAGTTAACTGAAGGAAATGAGTCCCAGTGTCAGATCTGACATTTAGCACAGATTTATCACAGATTTAGATGAAATCTAATGAAGTAGAGATATGTGAGTGCGTATGACAGGCAGAGAGAGTGAAAGCTTGTTGGTAGTGAACCTCTTTTTTTTCAATCTGTTTCACTGACTGAAATATGACAGTTAACAGTATGGATGCTGTTTTATTTGCATGAATGTAAGTGAGTTCGTTCAAAGTCTATGTTGCTTGTTCCTGTCTGCTATACGAGTTCAATACAGTACGACTCATCTATCAGTATGTTTTGAACATATTCTACAGATTTATTCTATAGATTCATAAAAAGTAGTAGTGACTTTATTTCTCTTTGTTTAATCTGCAGTGTTCAGAAGCTCAGCGAGTTTTTCTCAAGTGATGAGATTGGAGATGATCAAGAGCCCAGAGTGATAACCTCTGGTTCTAGCAATCACAACCAAAATAGATACCAGGCCGTGGTAAGTACATGTACGCGCATTGATTTTGGGAAGCAAGATTTGTTTCTGACTATCTCCCCTGCTGCTGCGTCCAGGCTCAGTCTCACTTTGCTGTGAATGTTGTTTTCTTCCTCCACCTTATTGTCTTCCTATTGGTATCACCATTTACCTCGTTCGCCTTTGTGTCTGATGTTACTCAACCCTCCTCCAGTCATCCTCTAAACCTCTCCCTTCATCCTCCTCCTCCTCTTTGTCCCGTCACCACCAGCCCTTGAAGGTGGTGAACCGGAAGCGCCCCCCGAGGGACGACTGGAAAAACTACAGCTCACCAGGGGACCATGAAGGGGACGGGACCTACCAGGATGTGGACCAAGACATCTGTATCAAGGTGAGAAAGACAGGACAGTGTGTCATCCTCCACCAGATGTCACCTGGTCAGAAACAAGGTGCACTATTCCTCCAGGTGGATGTAGCAGTTAGAGTGGCCTTCACAATTCAGACCATTTAAACTTTTGTTAAAGGTCAGTCATTTCGGATTACACTGACTTGCGTTGGCTTGCAAGTCAAATACACTTTCTATCCAGGTTTTGTTATGACCATTAGAGATTTCTTTGCAAGAGGGACAGAAATGTGTAAATGTTGTCCACCCTCTGCTTGTTTAAAAAAAATCAAAAAGAAGTTATAGATTGAAAGCGTCATTGTGAATTATTTAAATCAAAAGCTAGCCTGAAAACCGACACCTCCCTGTAGAGAGTCAAAGCTGGTCAGAGCGTGTCGATAAATAGTGATGCTGTAAAAAAAATAAAAAAGAGCCTCAGGTAAATTGGGCAATTAAGAATATTGAAAATTAATACAAACCAATTAATCATTTTCTGGCTTTTAAAGACAGCAAATTAAAACCATGTATCATATTGTAGTCATGGGTGTGATGTGCACATTTAAAACACATATATACTTAAACTATTGTTAATTCATTTAAAGATAAAAGAGAGAACACACTATCATCATAGTCCAAAACAGCGTCATTTGGTTGACAAGTTAAGAAAAGAACAAGTTTTGCACTTTGACAAAATGCCTAGACCTTGGTTTACATCTACTAAGCGTTATATACACATTATATACTGTGTCTTTGTTATGTACCATATATAAATCCCATCCAAAGCATTGTCAGAGTCAAGAGTCTGTACCTCATACACAATATTTTGGATAACACAGTCACATTTTGACAAAACTTGGAATATTGTGTCTAATTTCTGGGCGCTGCAGTTAAAAGAAATGCGCTGATGTGCACTATTGGCATTTGTTATCATATCTAGGATGCTGTTGATTGGAGTTTGATTCAAAACTAGCTCTAGCTGTGGAAAGTTTTAAAACTGCTCAATTCCCTTTCTGTATGTCAACCTTGCAAGTGAACAGCTCCAGTATACTGCATTAAGTTAATACAATGAAATCACATTTCCCTCTTATTGCCTCGCTCAGCATAACTTTGGATGGATGGCATGTTTACTGTTTATTTGCTAAAGACCGAGTTGAACTTAGCTTGATATCTGGATGAGTCTGTGCTATGCTCTCCTCAGATAACTAGCGGTTATTTCACCTGGACTGATGGACCACCAACACTTTGTAACGTGGACATCAAGATTCCGTTTGGTGAGTGTCAGGCAGTGTGATGTACAATCTGCCTCCTTGATTCCTCTCCTCACTTGTTTCTGTATCCAGTTTCTTTCTGTTACTTAACTGTTTACTGTATTGCCTCTCAAACCTCTCAGGTAAGCTGACTCTGATTGTGGGCCAGGTGGGTTGTGGGAAATCGTCCCTGTTGCTGGCAGCACTGGGAGAAATGCAGAGAATATCAGGAGCAGTCTCCTGGAACAGGTCGGTTACAAGTTCACTGTTTTCTGTCTGTCAATCAACTCGGATGCTTCAGTTAAAACGTTTCAATTACTTTTAGGTTTGAATGAATGAGTTGAGTTGATTGGAAAAAAAACAACGTCCTCTGTGTAAATAATAACTGCGACCATCCCTTAAACATAACATTTCTAGAAGGGTGCAAGACCATTATGATTATCATTGTTTGTCCTAATTATCGGATATTTATTATGATTAAGTCTCCTAAATCTAAGTAAAATTACGCTGTATGAAGGTTCTCCTTTAATAAGGAAAGACTGGTCTCAAAACACTAAATATAGAACAGTCACCCCAGTACATCAACCATCTCCCCATAAATGTAATTACTAAGCAATAATGTGTCCTCGGGAAATTCATGAACTGTTTGGTACACAGTTCATTCTTTTAATGAAATCCAATCCAGGTGAAAGGTTAATTTGAAGTTGCTTCTCATAGAGACCCGGACCACTCCGGTCGATATCATCTCCATGTTTTCTTCCTCATTCTCAGCCTGTGTTGAACTCAAGCTCATACTTTTTAAACCGCTCTGGTAATTGGTCTCTCAGAGAGACTTTTATTCATGTCCTTGTCAAGGCAACGCAATTAGCATCAAAATCAGACCTCTTACTATATGACATGGCAATATAACAGAGTTGTAGGTCAGTGAAATAGAGCTGATATTGCAGCTTGTATGGCTGATTGAGTGAAGACGACCGTGAGGATCCTTTCATGCACCACTGACCCAAAATGAGTAAAATGCAGATGGGGAAACATCCCAACAGACTCGCTGTGGCTGCAGGCTAGAAACGCCTTTAAACAGACGACACCAACTTACACCATGCTAACTATTAACCGCTCATCTCCTTTAAAAAATAATAATTCTCTTACGGTTTTGGAGTACATCTAGCTCACATTTCTATGGAGGTTTAATGTGCTCATTGTAAATCACTTTGGACAAAAGTGTCTTCTCATCTTGAAGGTTACTAACAGTTTTCAGAGCTTTTGCCCGTATCCAGCATCTTTCTTTAGCTCAGTTGGTAAGAAATGGTCATATGTGTGGACTCTAGTTTACTACATTTAATTATTTGTATTAATATTAATAGCATTGACTTGGAATTAATTAGTTTCAATATATATATATTAATATTGTTCAAAAACAAAAAGAATATATTTAATGTAGTTAAACTGCTTTTGCCGTGTTGCTGTAAATTAGCTTGGTAGCTTAGCTCACTACAATTTTCAAGTAGCTTGTCCCATTCAGGCGGTCAGTGAACAAGGCCTAAAGCTAAAGAAAAACTTTACCGATATATATGTTCCCAAAGTAAAGAATAAACCATGCTCAAAGAAGTGCTTTTTGTCAGTATTGATCTTGCTTCAGCAGAGTCAAACCCAGTGGATCTACAAGAGCCAGCAGAGCATGTTTGAAATAGTTCAGCTGAAACAGAATACTCATATCCCACCCAATGCATTCTGGGAGTCATTAGACTCTATCTCCTGCGTCTGAGTATCTCGTCACCTCCCCAGGATAGCGCCGCCATAAGTCTCCATTTGTCAACAAAGTTGATTTCCCCCTGCTGATTGTCACGGTGTCCCTGGCAGTCACATTAACACTCACACAGATCCTGCTTCTGTCCCGATGCCAGGCCTGGGTTGGCACTCTCTCTGACATCACATTGGATCGTATATCCTGCCGGGTGCCAAACCCTCACCATTATCATGTACCCATGGAGAAACTAAGGAGCTTTCATTTAGACTTTGACCTCCTAAAGCATTCAGACAGATTAAGAGGAGTTTGTCCTTATGTTTCCACCATGTTTGTTGTTGTTATTGTTGCGTTTTGTTTCAATCGGGGACATTTGTGGAGGCAACGTCCTATCTGGGAGGGTAAGGGTCTGCAAAACCCAGCAGACTCAAACCGCTGAGATAAGAAATGTTCATAAAGCAAAAGGCGATAAGAAGATGAATAAGTGCAGCATGTGCCTTCTGCATCACTAAGCAGAAGGACTAGTGTGCACACACTTTTCAGATTCATGAAGATCGGCCCATTGACTCGTTTGACAAAGACCGATGGCTCTGAGAATCAACTGTAACGGATCAGCGGAGGGTGTTCACGTCTTCAGTGCTTTGCCTGAGCTCACCATGTGTTTATATAATCAAGTAATATTAACTATTTTAGTTACGTGACACGTATCACGTGATCTTCCTGAGGAATTGTGCCCAGATTTCATGCATTTCCATTTTTCTGAGCACTTAAAAGACTGCTTAACCAACTTGTCCTAAACGTTGAAATTTAACAAAGATGTTCTAAGATCAAGAATACACCTCAAACTTGTTAAAAGGTTATTTTCTCTCGCCATTCATGGTAATGTGACCTTTTTTCTTTGCTTTTCACTGAGCTTTATGGCAGTATGTAACAGGAACAATCAGTACAATAACACAACACTATGGCAACATCATCAGGAACAAGTTGTGCTTCCTGCTTTTAGTGTCTCTATTCGCTGTGTTATTCACTTGCTTTTGATAAAGTCAGATTCATTTTTGATGAAATAAAATCTGTTAGGCAGTCAAATTTCAGGTCCTGCTGGGTGATAGCTTTCCTTTTCCATTTACAACCTTTCATTTCTACTGGTAGGACCCCCCACCACCCTTTCTCACCCACCTGCTCCCACCTGCTCCCGTCACCACTCTGCTCTCCCACTCCAAATATGGCCCAGAGCAGAGAGCCTCTGGGACTTCTCTGGATGACTATTTGTAGCTTGACCTCAGTTTCCAGTTAAGGCAGTGCAGGTTGGATACTTTGTTTACAGTTCGGTCCAGAGTCGCCAAACTGGGCAGCAAGCCAGTTGTATGGCTAGGTTGTGTGACCCCAAACCGTGCCTGCTGAAGTATTAAACTGACTGAGCCCTTGTCCCGAAATAGAGGGTGAAACGAGCGCTTCACTCTGAAGTATATTGTTTGTAGCTGTGTTTCAGTTATTGAGCTAAAAAAATACATGAAAGGCCTTCGTTAAGAGAGTAAAATTAATGGTTGTTGACAAATAGGGCAGTAATTATCAGGCGTGGTCATCACAATGAACATGCACCATCACTCCCTGTCATCTACACAGCTTTTTAAATGGGCGTTTAAGTTCATTAAAGACGGTTAGAAACTGGGAGTTCCTCCGCCTGACTTTGATGATTAGACTTGAGGTTTTTTTCCCCTCATGAATTCTCCTCTAGCGTAACTTTGATGTGCTGATTTGCATGAGAGGGAATTAGCCCTTCACTTCAGTGTCTTCCACTTCAGTCCGAGATGAAAGTTGTTAGCATGATTACTCGGTTTTTACTGACTGCCCTACAATCAGGCTTCAGTGTCTTTCAAGGTGATGAGGTCATTTTCTCAAGCGGTACTTGCATTGTTCTTTGTATTTTGTGAATCTCTTGTTTTCCTTTTTATTTCAATGGATGTTTCCCATCCACAACAACGAAGCTCGTATTGTTTTAGTCTTGTGAGTCTGCGTGTCATCGTGGTTAAATGTGGTCCTGGAATCCATCTACACAGGAACCACCGCAGAAGCAGTTTTGAGTTCTTTGACAGCTTATTTGTCGGTGGCCAGATCTTGTCACCACCACAACTTTGCATCTGTGTGAGATGCAGCCACAACACAGCTGTGTAATTGAGATCAAAATGAAGGTCGATCGCAGGAAGTAGGGAAGGAACTTTACGCATATGGGTAAATATCTACATTTTATTTTATTTTATTAAGAATACAATTACTGGATTGCCTAAAACTAATTCAACTGTAGCCCAAAGACTCAACATTTATATTTTGGGGGGAAACTAACAATGGAAATAAAGTAAGTCTGTTTTATAATTTTTCAGTTATTCAAGACAAATAACAAAAACGATTACATATATATAAAACAATAAATAAATGAAAATAATCAAATAGATATAAAGCTAAATACGAAAAAAGTGCATTTTGTTTTAATGTTACATACATGTTTTTGTCTTTAATTCAGTTTAACCCCTCCTGTTTATTGCCGTCACCATTCACTTCAGTGTCTTTTTTTAAATCATATGTCATATAGTGTTTACATGTATGTTTGTGGCATGTTAGAGCTTCTTAAATATCAGTCACCAGCTCTCTAACAGCTGTGATCTTAAAGCTGCTGCAGTTTACTGGTGTAAATTAGCGCTCGCTCTTCGAGAGTCACCTTCTCCGGACCAGAGAGGTGTCAACTTGGGAAACCTAAAAATACACCACAGTTTACTGAGCATGTGCAAAGCCCCAAACAGCCAACCAGATGTTAATGAATTTAGATCTTACAAGTCTGAATGTGAATGGTTATGTGCGTGTTGTGTGTGTGTGTGTGTGTTTGTGCGTTCTTGTGTGTATTGTATCTGTGTACACATTTAATGAGGCATTTCACTCTAAAAATTTGAGTTTTTGTGAGTTTCAAGGCATGTTTTTATTACATAACCAGACTTTTAATGTGGAACAAATGCAGTATTGTTAGATACACTTCCATTTATATATGTCCTTTATTTTCTGCAGCCTGCCAAACCTGGAGTCTGAGGGAGATGAAAGGTAAATTGGAGAAAAATGAAGAAAAGAAAACATCCAAATCTTAACATCAAGCAGTGCCATTGTCTGTGTTTTTATTTATTTATTGTGCTTTAAAAGACCATTTCAAACCTGCATGAATATCTGAGGACAAAAGTAATTCAAATACATTACAAAATATTGTCTGCCTGGATTACAGGACTATTTTCCAAGTGCAAACATTCTGCAGTGCAGACAGGAGAGACATTTAGTTCAGCTGTTGCACATAAACAATAATAGACTGGACATTATAACATGCCTATTTAAAAAAAAGCTCTCTTGACAGTTCATAATTATCCCTGGTTTAGATAACGCTAATGGTAATTATTTTATCACGATAGATTTATTGTGGCATTCTTGTTTCTATGTGTAACTCAACTGGCCATGCCAATTTTTTTTGACACACACACACACACACACACACACACACACACACACACACACACACACACACACACACACACACACACACTGAGGCACCCATGTTGCCCTACGTTTGGCTACAGGATTTCCACTGAGCCTTTGACAGCTGGTGTCTTTACATAGTCTGTCCACAGTGAATCAAGACCATTTCAGTGTGCATGTGAACAAAACACTCTTGTATCAATTTAAGAGTAATTTAATATTGTTTACAATTGCGTAAGCACACTTTTGTAAACAGGGCTTTTCCTGGATTGATCAAATGAATAATATGGTATACGATGGCCTCAGCAGTCCCTTTAATTATAAACCACATGGTTCAAGCGCCAGTAACAAAACAAAAAGTCAGATCAGTGTTAATACATTTTTGGAAGTTTAATGTGTATTCAGTGTTTGAGCAAGAGTGCTCAAATAATTCTATTCTCATTTCTCAAGCACTCTGCCTTCGCAGTTCTAGCGCAGCTTACAGAGAGAGACATGCATGAGATGAACAGGATACCAGCGAACAGCCACAAACATCCGTCAGCCACAGGCCCCGTGTTGATGTACTAATCTCAGCATGAGGAACCAGATCCTCTGAGAACTGAATGCGTCAGAGTCCTAACGCGTTTATGTTGATTTGCATATCAGCAAATTACCGTAAGAAAAATTGTAAGGGGGCGGCGGCGTTATTTTTAGGGAGGATAAGATCACAGCTAATGATAGATGTGTTCATATAGGGCAGTTGATGGCCTGTTTGTGTTTGGCCTGCTGAGCAATTATTGCCATAGTGAGGGGAGAGAGAGAGAGAGAGAGAGAGAGAGAGAGAGAGAGAGAGAGAGAGAGAGAGATCTATTAATCATTTCATGACAGAGGTGGAGTCAATAATCTGTTTATTTTAGAGGGAACAGTATTTCCTATTTAATGTTTTTTTGTGTGTGTGTGTGTGTTTTCTCTGCAGTCCCACTGACAGAGACTCAGCAGGTGACGGAGAAATCAGGTGAGTTTAGACAATACAATGCTACACACCAGGCGGTCTCCATGGAGACGCATCACCATTATCAGCCGAGCGGAAAAGCAATCCTCATGCTTGTCTAGAAACCTACCGACAATAAAAGATAAAACGATAGATATTCCATCTGCTCACATATTTACCCCACCGACCCTCAGGTGCATATTGAGTTCACAAACACACCAGTCTAAAAGGACCAGCTCTTTATGGACTGGAGTTGTTTATTATGCACCTCCAGCTTCGGAGGCTGAGGAGACCCTGTGGTCCAGCGGTTAAGCAGTTCATTAACCATTGTTTGAAACAAAAAAGTGAATAAGAAGTAGAATGTGAACATAAAGAACAGATTATTGATTGTACGACACTTTTGCATGTGTTTCAAAACCGCTGGTAGGAAGAGAGGTGCTGTGGCCTACGCTTCCCAGAAGCCCTGGCTGTTGAATGCAACACTGGTGGAGAACATCACCTTTGAGATGCCCATGATCAAACCCAGGTAAGGCCTCATACTGCACCCAACCAGTGGCTTAGCATAGTGCTGCAATGAAGGTTATATCTGTTTAAACTCTGCTGAGCTTCTCCACCGGTGCTGCTGTATGTTGATGGGAATGTGTGGCACATTTCAAGTAATGGAAACGGAAAAGGTTTTTTGGGGAAGCAAAACAAGCTTATTGTCAGTTTGTTATATTGTAACCTTAGTTATATAAGAACTGGTGGAGTCCTCTAATGGACTTTATGGGCAATACTCTTCTTGAATCAAGAGCAAGCATTCGTCCATCGTTTATACAATTAGAAAATTGTATAAACGTTGCCGGCCAATAAGGACGTTTCTATGCTAATACGCGTGGACCCCATAGTATATTTAAGCAATAAGGTACGAGAGGCAGTACTGTGTCGTGCAATAATGTACTGTTCAAGGGAGTTGTTAGGCCCGACGCGCAGCGGAGGGCCGGCAAACCCTTGAACAGTACATTATTGTAGACACAGTACTGCCTCGAGTACCTTATTGCTTTTATAATACGGGTACCTGCGACTTTATAAATAGTAATGTAAGCTGCCCTTCAGCACAAAATAGTTGTAGCCGGCAAAACGTTGTGTATCGCATTTCAGCGGCAGAGAAAATAGTCCCGGGACGCACGGGACGCACATACGGGACTATAAAACGGACGAGCTGGTCAGTAAATCGAAAGCAGGGTGGAGGATGACGCTCAGCCACCGATGTAAAGAAGTGCTCTCGCTGCTTCTGTCAGTCTTTTCACCGTCATTCTTCTCCTCCATGATGTTTAGAGAACTTGCCTCGCGTCGGGAAATTACCGACGTAATTATCTCTCACTGGAAATTATCAGGATTTTGTGATCAAACCCTTTTCATTCCTCATCTTTAGGTTAGGGAGGAAGTGACGTGTGTGTTGTCGTTCGTTATGCTAGTGTGGGGGATGCTACGTGAGCTTGTTAGCTGTTCCGTTTGAGCTAACTTACTGTCAGCGAAGAGCCCCGTTGCAATACTGTGAACACTCAAGCAATAAACCTGCAAGTTAAAGAAACCAACGTCTGCGAGTCGTTACTGCGGACGTGACAATATCAAAGTTTACACCAAACATGTTTTTAACTGTCAAGCTTGAAACGGCAACTAACTGTTAGGAGTGTGTGGTGTAGCGGACCCAAACGCAACACACGCAGCAGTACAGTTCCACGGGCGGACTTTATTTAAAGTAAACAAGACACCACAAACAGATACAAACGAATGCTACCGGTCAGGTCCAGCGAACACAGGAGATCCACCTCTCCTGCTCCAGAGTCGGGAGGGCAACTCAACCGCTCGTGTGACCAATTCTTACAAAGTAACAACCCGACAATAAGCCGGGTCACGCTGTGGACCTTTAATCACCTGCCGGTGATCAAGGCAACGGCCAACAGCTGGGATGAAGGAGCCCCCCTCCTTCATCGTGGCAGTGGGCGGAAACCAGGAGGAGAAACTGTAGACTAAAGAGCGGACCGAGAATCCAACACTAACGGTCGCGCAATTTAAATCTACCTGTTATTTTAAGTGCGCACTGATATGGAACGCTCTAAATGTAAACAGGCTGTACAGTACTTTATGGCTGAATAAACTACACCCCGTGACTCACTCTCAACCAATCAGAATGCTTGATTTGATCTACCCGTATTATAAATATATATATTGCAGCAGCACACACCACTGTCTGCTATCCTGCTCAGCGAGTGGCACAGGAACGCCGATAGAGCTAGGGTTACAATATCGTAGCCTTCGTTCTAACTCACACAGGCTCCGCCTTCTACTGGTCTCTATGGATATAGTGGGTGGAGCATGATAAATGCACGCTCTGCCGCAACATAATATCGACCCAACCGCACTGATCCTGACCAGCAAGAGGTTAGTCGACGCGGCCCATGTACACTGACCAACCCCGTCAGTATGCAACTGAACTGGGCATAGCCATGGCCTAAACTTGTAGGGGTCAAAAGACAAGCAGTAAACAAGTGTGTTTACTCTTATAAACTGCTTGTTTACTGCTTACTTGCGCCCTCAAACCACATGCCTCAGGTTGAGGAGAATGGGAACGTGCATGCCCAAAGGATGGTCAAGTGCAGCACAATCAACACACACCCCAAGGGTCGACCATATAGGCCGTACATATCTTCTCGACTTTCCCCCCATTGAACAAAGCTGCCAAAAAATACCACGCAGCGTAGAGTGTGCACGTACAGAGTGGGAGGGTCTCCTACCCATAGAGTCTATTTGGGGGCGGAGCCGGTGTGAGTTAGAACGATATTCATCACAAATAGGATCTCTGTAAACCCAGAAGCCACCAGGGCACAACAACCAGAAATACATGTATTTCATCACACACAATGGAGTGATTTCAAAGCAAACTCTGATTTACATCATTTTAGTTTCTCTTAAATTCTATGTTTGTGGATGTGCAACTGTTTGTGGATGTGCAACTGCTTTGACATCTAGAGTTGTTAGTTATAACACAGTAATGAATGTGTTGTCAGTTCAAGCTGTTAAGCCAAACGAGAGTCAATAACCTTCTTGCTCCCTCAGGCCATTGTGGTAAATTGGACTTGTTGATGCCTGATTAAGTCGACACGTTGTGTCCAGTGAACAAAGTGTGCCTTCCCAAATAACCTGTTTTGACACTGAGACAACCCGAGCCAGGATTTGTGTTGGTTGAATTGTCTTTTCGTTGAGTAGTTTCTCTAGTTTTACTCTCCTGGCTCAATAACATATGCTGTTTTCGCCTGCGTGAGCACAATCAAAAACACACACATTTTTCTTTTAATGACTTACACTCAAACACAATTACTCACACTCACAATGTTCATCCTCACAACAAATGGTCTTTCTGTAAGGTCAGTTGCTTGGATTTATGGTTGTGGCCGGCTCTCTTTGAGTATAATGGACTGTTTTTATAAAACACATCTAATGGACCGCTTTGCTTTGTTACTGTGGAGATGTTTGCCCAACCTGCGCTGCCTCTCCTCGCTGTCTCCTTTGTCTTTCTTTTCACACATCTCTTTCTCCCCGTTCCCTCCTGTCCCTTTCTGCTATCAGTGTATTTGATGGTAAGCTTTAGAGAAGCTAAGGGCGGCAGCATCAGGTATTTTAAAACAAAGATGCTGTGGGTTCAAGCCTGTAGTAATAGATCTTTGTCACAGCAACTACTTTGACATTAAATAGTAGTGTAAACACAGTTGTTCCCCATTGTGGTGGAAATTAATAGTTTCCTTGTGAGAAATCAACAGTACTTTGAGCAAGTTATGCCGTGTTCACACCAAAAGAGTTGCGAATTTTCGCAACGCTTTTTCGCCTGAGTTTACTCGCTCGACTTTATGTGGTTAATTCACTTTTTCGCTTTTTCGTAACCATTCGCTGAAAGGGGGCGGGGCTTATCTCTGTGTCTGTGAAAACATTTACTATTTCCGCCATTCATCATTGAAATAACCACTAGTTTTGCTTTATACTTGTTGTGGAAGTCCCACAAACGTCGGAACATCAAACACCCCCGTGTCTGGGTTCATAATATTATCCGTAGTCGCACACAGCTCCGACTCCTCCAGGACGAGTGTCTGAATGAAGCTTCCAGCGCTCCTTCAGCGGACCAGCAGTTTGATTCAGTAACGGCAGGACGGCGGTGATGCCGGGCGGAGCTTCTCAACGGCGATTGAGCCATAGTACAGACAGGAGTCATGGCACATTCAGCTGAATGGTTCAGAAGGTTCTCCCTCCTCCAGTGAGGAGGTAGAAGTTCTGGCCAAGTTCCACAGCGAACCTGAAGCTTTTAATGCACTTTCAGAATCCCTTCCCTGCTCCCTGTGCTTGGTCCCATCTGTGTAAATAGGCATGGGTGTAGAGACATACATGTAATGGAGAAATGGAGAAGGGTCAATGTGTAGGTATACAGGAGCAAAGGTCGTGTTTAAACAGCACTCTTCGTCCCTCTGTCCCTCTATGGTGTAGACATGATAAGTCGTGGTTAGACTTGTGTGAGATAATGTAATTAATGGAGGTTTTGAACACACAGGTATTCAGTTGCAGTTGCACATCTGGTAAACAGACTTGTTCAGAATGCATAGAATATATTTTCCCCCCCGACACCAATGATACTAAGGTTCTGTTCCATTCAGGTCAAACAGAGTCAGGGTGCTCAAAACAAGCACAAATTATACACAGTTATTTCAAACTTTAAAAGTTGATAATTCATATTTTGTCTGCACCTGCGGTGATGCATCATTTCTGGCTCGGGAAGTAAAACGCTGCCTGTGTGACCATGTTTATAGTTTAGCTTTTCTTTTTTTTCTTTTTTTTTGTTACACCTTATGTTTTAGCCAATTAGCTAGATAGTCCATTTGTAGAATGCAAACATTTTAAACTAAGATGCTGCTAAACATCAGCATGTTAGCATTGTCACTGTGAGCATGCTTGTATGCTTATGTATAGATCAAAGCATCGCTGTGGCTAAGTGCTTCCAGCATGGCTCTTAGTCTGAACATGGTATTTTACAAAGAACTTGTCTTTTTACAGTGCAGAGTTTTGACTTAAGGTGTGCCTTACAACTTCCTGTTTAAAAGACATGCAGTACTGTAGCCATACATCTGCTGGAGTATTTGCTCACTGTGCTCCAAGAGATCTGACCGGTGTCATTGTGATTTGTGAGATTCAGACTAAGATTATCCAGGTGATAGGACACATCTCATTATTGAATATACAGTCAGGTCCATAAATATTTGGACATTGACACATTTTTCATTATTTTGGCTCTGTACACCACAACAATGGAGTTGAAATCAAGATGTGCTTTAAGTGCAGACTTCCAGCTTTAACTTGAGGGTATTTACATCCAAATCAGGTGAACGGTGTAGGAACTACAACAAATTCAAATGTGGCCACCCTCTTTTTAAGGGACCAAAGGTAATTGGACAATTGGCTGTTCAGCTGTTCCAAGGTCAGGTGTGTGTAATTCCCTTGTTATTTCATTTACAAGGAGTAGATAAAAGGTCTAGAGTTCATTTCAGGTGTGGTATTTGTGTTGTGGAATCTGTTGCGGTCAACTCTCACTATGAAGTCCAAAGAGCTGTCACTATCAGTGAAGCAAGCCATCATTAGGATGAAAAATCGAAACAAAACCATCAGAGAGATAGCAAACACATTAGGTGTGGCCAAATCAACTGTTTGGTACATTCTTAAGAAGAAAGAACACACTGGTGAGCTCAGCAACACCAAAAGACCTGGATGACCACGGAAGACAACTGTGGTGGATGACAGAAGAATCATTTCCCTGGTGAAGAAAAACCCCTTCACAACAGTTGTCCAGATCAAGAACACTCTCCAGGAGGTAGGTGTATCTGTGTCAAAGTCCACCATCAAGAGAAGACTTCACCAGAGTAAATACAGAGGGTTCACCACGAGATGTAAACCATTGGTGAGCCTCAAAAACAGGAAGACCAGATTAGAGTTTGCCAAAAAACATCTAAAAGAGCCTGTACAGTTCTGGAAGAACATCCTATGGACAGATGAGACAAAGATAAACTTGTACCAGAATGATGGGAAGAGAAGAGTATGGAGAAGGAAAGGAACTGCTCATGATCCAAAGCATACCACCTCATCAGTGAAGCATGGTGGAGGTAGTGTTATGGTGTGGGCATGTATGGCTGCCAATGGAACTGGTTCCCTTGTATTTATTGATGATGTGACTGCTGACAAAAGCAGCAGGATGAATTCGGAAGTGTTTCGGGCAATATTATCTGCTCATATTCAGCCAAATGCTTCAGAACTCATTGGACGGCGCTTCACAGTGCAGATGGACAATGACCCGAAGCATACTGCGAACGCAACCAAGGAGTTTTTTAAGGCAAATAAGTGGAATGTTCTGCAATGGCCAAGTCAATCACCTGACCTGAATCCAATTGAGCATGCATTTCACTTGCTGAAGACAAAACTGAAGGGAAAATGCCCCAAGAACCAGCAGGAACTGAAGACGGTTGCAGTAGAGGCCTGGCAGAGCATCACCAGGGATGAAACCCAGCGTCTGGTGATGTCTATGGATTCCAGACTTCAGGCTGTCATTGACTGCAAAGGATTTTCAACAAAGTATTAAAAGTGACAATTAGATTTATGATTATATTAATTTGTCCAATTACTTTTGGTCCCTTAAAAACTGGGTGGCCACATTTGAATTTGTTGTAGTTCCTACACCATTCACCTGATTTGGATGTAAATACCCTCAAATTAAAGCTGAAAGTCTGTTTTTTTAAATGTGTCAATGTCCAAATATTTATGGACCTGACTGTAAGTCAACCTATTCTGGCCTGTGACCCCATATTTTAGGTCACAATGTTCTCAAAGATTGAGCAATTACAGAACTGTCAAGCTGTAATTAGAATGTCAGATCAGAATCAGAATCAGAATCAGAAACCGTTTATTTGCCAGGAATGTTTACACACACGAGGAATTTTTCTAGGCGGAAGGTGCATACATTAGACATGAGACGTTAGACGAGACAAACAACAATCAACAATCAACGACAACAACAGTGCAATGGGTATTAAATTAAGTATAAGATAAAGTGCTCAGACAAACAGATAACGTTAATGTAAGTATACAACTGAGGGTGGCTTTGTGTCTGCTGCATCTTCAAGACCATGGGGGGAAATCCGAATGGATGATACAGAGATGGCGATGAACATGAATGGATGACTGATGCGGCAATGCATTTTGTTCCCAATGTGTCTCTGTGCTCTCCAAATCTGTCTCTCTTCTCTTTCTGTGTCTGATGAAGCCAGTCTGATTGAGTGCTCAAGGCAAAATCTTTGAAGTTCAAGCCCAAGGGCTACGGAATCTGGTTTCTTCTTTTGTTTTCAGTGTTTGTGGCTCAGTTTCAACTTGTGGTATGCATACATGTCAGCAAATTATATATAAGATAGGTATCATTAAAAATAATTCACTGTCTAGAGGTTGATAATGAGCAGGCCCATGGTTCCCTTCTGGTAATAGCAGCAGCTCTCTGTCCTCATTTGTATTCTGTCTCTGTTCCGGCCTGTCAGGTACAACGCTGTCATAGAGGCCTGCTCTCTCCAGCCTGACATCGACATCCTTCCACAGGGGGACCTGACAGAGATCGGTGAGCGGGTCAGTAAAGTTCATGATTTTCTTAGAATTCCTCTGTGGTCTTTTTATTTCACAGATCTAAACACACAAACAGACAATTGCAGATCTGGCCATATAGCTCCCACTGTGGCTCCCTGTATTGCAGACTCCTTTTTCATCATTACTGTGCAACCAGGATTTGACGAATGTGTGTAGGGAGCTGGACTGACCTTGTTCAACCAAAGCACTGTCATGTTGGATTTCGTCATGCATCAGTAATGCGGGAAATAAGCTGTGAACTCCTTTCTTACTCTGGGGGCGACTGACACACAGATTTACGGATTTTATCATGTTGCTAAATCCTCTTTGTTGTAAAATTTTGTAATAGAGTTTTCTTTCCTCGTGTGCAGGGTATCATCCTGTCAGGGGGACAGAAACAGCGTATCAGCGTCGCCCGAGCCTTGTACCAACAGACCCACGTGGTTTTTTTGGTGAGTCTTTTTCTTCACACACACAGTTGTTGGATTGCACTTAACTAACCTTGTTAGTAGACAGACAGTCTATTGGTATTCACAGTGAAACATTGTGGAGCTTTACCTGAAGTCTGTGATACTATTTCTGATGCCTTCCTACGTGACAAAAATAGCAACGCACTCTCTTAAGCTCAGCTGCAGGACTGAGAGGCTAAATGCAACTTTCAACTGACAGCTTGAAATGTCAGTTGCTGGTGGATTGTATTGCCTCTCAGTTATTAATAATCACTTTGTATTACATGTTTGTAACTATGGCTTCATTATTAATTGATCTGCAGATTAATTTCTCGATAAATCGTTTAGTCTATGAAATGAAAAACAAAATGGTATTAAACATTTCTCAGAGGCCACAGTGATGTTGTCAATTTGCTTGTTTTTTCTGACTTAAGTCTGAAGTCGTAAGAGTCTCACTCTTTACTGTCATATGAAGATGAAAGACAGCAAATACTGGGACCAGCGAATTTGGGGCATTTTTGCTCGAAAGATGACTGAACTGATCAATCAAAGTAATTTCTTTCTGTGCATTAGTCAGACCCGGTATCTATTTAATCTATGTTGTCTATTCATGCATTTTTTTAGGATGACCCATTCTCTGCCTTAGACATCCATCTGAGTGACCATCTGATGCAGGACGGCATCCTCAAGCTCCTGAAAGAGGAGAAGAGGACGGTGGTGTTGGTCACACACAAACTTCAGTATCTACCACAAGCAGACTGGGTAAGACCTGTGTGTGTGTGTGTGTGTGTGTGTGTGTGTGTGTGTGTGTGTGTGTGTGTGTGTGTGTGTGTGTGTGTGTGTGAGAGAGTGAAACAGAGATATTTGCAGCTATTATCTTAACTAACTGAATACACGGTATGTTTACAGACTCTTTTACTTTGTAATAGTCACACAAAATGATAAGATTGTGCATTTTGGATACTGTTATATTATTAATGATGTACATATTACGTTTAGGAATGCAGACAGTTTATCTCAGAAAGATTACAGAGCACATTATAGAGATGGATTTCCAGTGTCAGCTAATACTAAAGATTGCGTTTCCTCTTCTGTCTCTGTTGGTGTATATGTTTTTATTAGATCATTGCCATGAAAGATGGCACTATCCAGACTGAAGGGACTCTGAAAAACATCCAGAAGTCTGAGCCTGAACTCTTTGAGCAGTGGAAAACCCTGATGCACAGACAGGACCAGGAGTTTGAGACGGTAATTAATTACTGGACATTCAAAGTGCTGATGAATCCTTAATGACTCTGAATCTTTGCTTTTCGTTGATTTGACAGTTTTTAGATTCAGGAGAGTTTGCATACAATCCAGTGCTGCTTGGAATGACAGTTTGATTACCTGGATGTTTGCTTAATGTCTTACCAGATTGTTGTCTTTTATTGATATCTCCTCTAGGAGACAGAGGCAGCGAGTATGACAGATCTGGAGAGGAAAAACCTTCGGAGGGCCATGTACTCCCGAGACGCCGCCAGGACGGAAGAGGAGGAGGAAGGTGAGAGGTCACAGGAAACGACAGCTTGATTTCACGTTTGTATGACTGCAGTCAGTCCTTTACTGATTTCAGTCTGATTATTATACATGTGTGTGTGTGTATACTGATGATCAGTGGCGGGCCGTGCATTTCTGACCTGCGCCTTCAAATCACTCTATCAGCTGATAAACAGCTGGCGCGGCAGTAAAATCCACCAGCAAGTCATCAGTAAATCCACCAGCAAGGTAGCTTTTTGGTTCTAGCAGCTAGAAGTTTCTAGTAGCTTTGTGCCCCACTGACCAATCACAGCGCACTGACCAATCATATACATCCATGTCATTTCGCAGGCCCTGCACATCAAAGAATAGAGCCAGCTTGTCAAACTAAAGATCTGATTTGTTGAAGACCATGACAATCAACCACAATGTCCACTCTCAGTGTACTTTAATCAGCAAAGGCCTGCTTAAACTGCTATGCTGACATAGAGACACAGGAGAGAAAAAATCTGATTGGATAAAAGCTTCTCCTTAAAACAAGCTGCACTGCTGCAGGCTGAAGACTGCAGGCAGTGCAACAGAGGAAGACAAGGAGCTGTGCAATGAGAAAATAAGCTGATCATTATCATTATCATTTCCCTTCTCCTGTTGTGTGTATATTTGCTGAGGAGCAGCACCTCTTACATTACATTAAAGTTTAAGCTGAACAGCTTATTTTTTATGTAACATCTGGTGCAATAATTTGTATGATTCCAAATTCCCTGATTCCAAATTCCATTCTCGTCCCTGGTTCTTTATTTAGTATATCCTGTCTATGTAAAAGAAAACATGACATGGGTGTCAAATGCTCCAGACCTTCTTCTGGGTCTGGTGTGTCATGACTTGGCTTCTCTTTAGACTTTCAGCAGCAACCAGATATGACACCACCTTCTCTGTTGCAGCCCCCTGATGTGGCTGAACACTGAATCTGATCCTTTATCTGTATGTGTCTCTGCTGTTGAATGTGCAGCTGTAGTGGAAGGTGCTAAGGGTGCAGTGGCTGTACTCTTTATCTGTATTCTGTGTTGTCTCCCGTGTGCTGGTGGCACCCCTGAGTGGACTTGTGCGATGGCTCCGGCACCAAGTGCTGCTCTCATGTTCGATCGAGCAGGTGTGGCCAGAAAGCATGGACTGAAAACCAAGTCTGTGACATTGTGACGCTGCAAGCCACCTGTTTCAGCTTCTCCCACCATCTTCGAATCTCATCAAGCATCATTTTCTTTTTCCCCAAAGCATTTGTCACTCAGCAAAACCTACGTAATGCCAGCATGATTGCACAGTAGAGGATGGTAGCTAAAGTCTGTTTAGCCCTGCTAGTCATCCTCCCTCTTTCTTTTCCTCCTCCACTCTCCTGCGTTGACTCCCACGTAAAGCCTCATGCTCCTAAGCTTGCTGCATGAATTGATATGCTATTTATTTACTTCCAGGGTGGGGAGGAGGCTGAAGGTCATTAACAAGCTCCTCAGCCCCAGTCAGTCTTGACTGCTCCGTTGCCCTTGAAAAACATGCCATTCCTGTGAATAAGCATTTGCTTGGTGTTTAAAAACATGAATATATATGTTGTGGCCTTTAACTTAGTTTCTCTGTGGTTGCTCCTCTCATTTGACCCGCTTTCCCTTTTCTTCTCCTCTCTTCCTGTCCGGTGTTAGTAGATGTCCTAAGAAATCTAAGAAATGTGTCAGAAAAGGTAGACGGAGAAAAACAAGATAATTCAATATTCATAAGGGGGGGGGGGTCAGAAAGGTCAGGGAGCATATGAGTATTTGAGTCAAAGCAGAGGAGTTAAAACTAGTATTTTATGTAAAAGCACACATATTTCACATTCATGTATCATAAAATGCAATCATTTCTGACTAAAATATATCCATAACTCATTTTCAAAATAACTCAAAAAGACTCTTGAACATTTGAACTCGTCTCTGTCTCGATCCCAGAGGAATCTATTGAGAGTGACGACGAGGACGACCTGTCGCAGGCCATGCGTCAGCGGGCCACCATCCCCTGGCGCTCCTGCGGCACCTACCTGTCCTCCGCCGGGGTCCTCCTGCTCACCCTGCTCCTCCTGTCTCAGCTCCTCAAACACACCCTCATGGTCGCCATCGACTACTGGCTGGCACACTGGACGTCAAACGTCATCGCGGCCAAGACCGCAGCAACCGCTCGCAACAGTACCGTTGTTCAGGTGAGATTGGATCATTTCTGTTTGAGATTATTTGTAGAGCATTTTGGAGTGTTTATCAGCAGTTTGAAGTCAAGAAGTCTTTTCCTGCTTGATTGTCTGTCTTTAAGGGGATATGTTTCAATAATTTTATTAAATTTTTCCTCAAAAAGGCCCCGTATGCTCTTGTTGTAGCTTCTGAATGAGGATGTACTGCTTATACAAACTCAAAACTTGTGATTTATAGACTTCTGACACTACCTATAAAAAGGTGGTATAACATTGTATTTTGTGATAGTACACTGGATATCTTTAGGTTTTTCCCTGTTGGTTGGACAAATCAATCTATTTGATTATAGTGGGTATCAAATAGTGGGCATCAAAATTGTTACGGCATTTTCAAACATTTTATAGACCAAGCAATTAATCAATAAATTGCAAAAATAGTCTGCACTTTATTTAATAATGAAAATAATGGTTTCAGACCTATTTTTAGACCATGCTTGAGTGAAATTACATCACAATTTTCACACTAATTCCCCTGTGAATCTCAGTTGAGCAGCGCTGACCTAAAACACAAACACAGACCCTGCCAGCTCCAGATGGAGCGTTCGCTAACGTACCCTGAAGCAACTGCAGCTCAGACTCATCTGCATGTTAGAGAAACAACAATGCATTGATGGAGTCTCAGAGAGTCTCTTTTTTATTATTGTAAGACAATAAACAATACATAGACTCAGAGAAAGTTCTGCTGGGAAATGTAAATATGCAGAGCTTTGTATGTAGATTGGTCGAAATACCTGCAAATCATATACATAAATGATCTCTGAGGCTTTTAGTCACAACTGATATGACCTGGAATAAATCCTTTTCTTAATTTAGAAACAACAGAATGAAGTGTTCACGTGAGTGAAAGACAATTTGTCACCTACATAAACTTCTTCACCTTCATTCAGTTTAAAGCTTGTCTTTCGTCAGAGACCTCTTCCCCAATATAGTCTCTAACTTGCACACACACACACACACACACACACACACACACACACACACACACACACACACACACACACACACACACACACACACACACACACAGAGTCCTGGCGAAGGTTAAGCTGCTTCGTTCACACGTCAGGGTCACACCAGCTGTTGGCAGCTTATCATGTTCCAGGACCGGTAAAGCAGCTCTATTATTAACGGTGTGTGTGTGTGTGTGTGTGTGTGGGGGGGGGGGGGGGGGTCCGTCCTGTGAATTGCAATGCAAAGTCACATTTCACAGTCATGCAGAGGCTATAGACAGTCAACTGGGATTTGGGGAGTTTGAAGTGCACTGTGTCCTCTTGTCGTATACAAACAGAGCGGTCGTTGCCAGGTTTATCTAATCTGCGACGGGCTGGAGACAAATCCATGAGGGGACACTCTGAAGTCCTGTTTTGCTATCAAATACAACTTCTGGCACATTACTGACACTGCATGTAACTGCCAGGTTGAACTGACAGATCTGACAGCACAAGGAGCAGGAGAGTTATTGCTGAAGTTCACAACATACCATTTTCAAATGGATTATCAAAGAGTGCATGCTGCAATACACCAAAGAGTAAAATGCACTCAGCACTGGGTGTGTGAATACTAATGAATACTAAATGAAGGTAGAAAAGTTTGATTCAAACTCAATGAAATCACAAAAAAAGACATAGGTGGTAAATTGAGGAGAAAATGAAGAAGCTCAGTCAAGAACAACATCTCTAAACAAAAAGCTGAAATGTTGCCGGATCAACTTTTAAAGCTTCGCTGACTTCTGTCACAGTAGACCAGCCTCAGAGTTTAATTATGTTTATAATTGCAGTATAAGAAAACCCCATGTCCTTAATAACTCACCAAATATATAGATTGTTATTTTCTCATATAGAATTTAATTTGATATATTTTGAAATATTCGCCACACTTCATCTCCTGCATCGTATAAAACCTATGGTTATACCTCTCTCTCTCTCTCTCTCTCTCTCTCTCTCTCTCTCTCTCTGTAGGGCTTTCACTCGTGGTATCTGTCAGTGTTCAGCGTGCTGTGCTGCCTGGGCATCGTCCTGTGTCTGGCCACCTCCGTGGCTGTGGAGTGGACCGGCCTCAAAGTGGCCAAAGAGCTGCACCACGACCTGCTCAACAAGATCATCCTGGCCCCCATGAGGTTCGGCGCTCAGTGTGTGTGTGTGTGTGTGTGTGTGTGTGTCTGTGGTTGTGTGTGTGTGTGTGTGTGTGTCTGTGGTTGTGTGTCTGTGGTTGTGTGTGTGTGTGCTGCAGCTCGGCCTCCTTATGTTTGAAAGCCATGTGCGCGCCCTGATACGGATACTGTGTGTTTGCTGAAACAGATCATTTAAACAGAGAAACAATGTTAAAAGCATCTTTTTTTCACTCCATTAATCAAAGCGACAGAGCACCATCTGCTTTCCTCACACAAAACCTAGGAGACATCACTTGCATTATACGCTCACATGCACACAACACACCTGCATGTACTGTATGTACAATCACAAACACAGCTAAATAAACAGATGCATTTCACATACAATAATTAATTCAACCAGCTGACTGCACAGCACGTCTGAGCAGATGCATGTTGAGTATATTTGTCTTATTGTAGATATGTGGACATAATATTATGGTCTCTAGGTTTATAGGAAGAATGTAATCTGGGGGAAAAAAACATTTTAAGATTACATTATTAAATGGATAAAGGGCTATTTAAATGTTTCCATCCATCCAGGCTGTTTGAGACGACTCCGCTCGGCAGCATCCTCAACAGGTTTTCCACGGACACAAACACCATCGACCAGCACATCCCCACCACCCTGGAGTGCCTCTCCCGCTCCACCCTGCTGTGTGTGTCCGCTCTGGGCGTCATCTGCTACGTGACCCCCGTCTTTCTCATCGCACTCCTGCCGCTGGCCATCACCTGCTACTTCATCCAGAAATACTTCCGGGTGGCCTCCAGGTGAGTCGGGTGGGACGGAAATCACTGACGTGTTGTTCACTGTGTGTTTTCATTTAATTCATTTACACTCTACAGTTACACACAAATAACACAGGATACGGTTTTAAAGGCTCATGCTTTACTTTTTATACTTAACATGTTTGAATTTGACATTTTCTGCTTGAAAGTATATTTCCTATAAGGTACAGACTTTTTGGCGAATAAAATTAGATTTATTTAGTCAAAACAGGATGTGAGATTTGCCCTGTTTTCACCACTGCTCTAGTGCTGATATTTCCTAAATATAATAGATGTCCAATGCAAGTGGGCTGTACTGTACATGACAGTGAAGCCAGTGAAATGACTTTATTTGATTCAACTGTTCTCTGAACCTTTTCAACCGTGCAGTTATGCTTTCCTCGCCACTCTAACCGTACAACCTTTGATGTTATTTGAACTTTGCTTCAGTTGATATTTCCCTCTCTAATGTGTCCTCTGTCTTCTGGTCAGGGACCTGCAGCAGCTGGAGGACAGCACCCAACTCCCTCTCCTCTGCCACTTCTCTGAGACAGTGGAAGGTCTCTCTACAATCAGGGCCCTCAGGTGATTATTATCAACTGGATGAGGAATAATATCATTGGCCAACATTGTCTAAGAGGGATACAAACTTAAAAATGTGCTTCTTGTAACGCTAAAAGTCTGTTTTCACATTCATCTGTTGAAGGGGAAACATTTATCTTTGCTCACCTTCATTCTCGGTTAAACGCGTGTATTTACGAGATGATTTTGGGACATCTCGACTAGTTTGGAAGTCAATCATGGTCCAGAATGCAACTTGATGTGGAAACTTGAAATCTCCAGTGCATACTGTGAATGGACTCTTCAATGGATGCATCCCAAGTCTCTTAATTGTCGTTTCCTCGATCCTCGATCATCGCTTGAACCGGAAGTTGTTCTGCGCCGCCGTAGTGACGGCCGTCCCAAAGCTCTTATTCTGCTTCGAGCGAGGAGCGAGAAGGGATGGAGGAGGAGTCATGATCGAGGAGGCACGAGAGCGCGCTTCAAGGGTTTTAACACTCGACACGCCCCCTCATTGTTCATCAGTTATTTGATTGGATGCTGCAGCTGATCGGACTGATCGCTGAAGTTTCATAGCAGAGTGAAGACGATCACAGATTAAACTCAAGTTATATATTGGATCTGTTTTCTGATTCACCATCTGGTTAAAATATGTGTTCATTGTAGGTCTGAACAACAAAAGGACCACAAACAACTTTCTTCATTTATAAAAAGATTGGTCTTTTCTTGATCTGTCATTTCCCTCAATAACGTGTGTTATGTATATAATTAAAATCAGAGAGAGCTGGAGAGAGGAAACACTTCTTACAACACGTATCGTCCTTTCCATTCAGTCACGTGAGGCTTATCATTCCTGAGTTTGATGAGTTATATAATTTAAGAGAAACCATAATCATATTGAGGGTTATTTTATAGTGATGTCACAATCAGAACAATGCAAATAATTAATACATAAGACAAACGCATTCCACCGGTAGATCCTGCGCGTATAAGCAGGACACAGAACACAGTATAAATACCACATGCTGTGTATAAATACCACACACGTAAATATAAATACTCAATGCAGTTTGTTTAACAGGTAACAGACTACAGAAAAAACATCTCCACTCTGACAGTGATGATAACTGTGTCTTTATTAGTATACCGGACCAGTAAACACCTCCGTTACACTGATCATGTGTTCAGACACAAACTCTGTCATAAGTCGTGTGATCAGATGTGATCAACTGATCCAGATGTGATCAACGACCGCAGTCATCAGAAACCAGTGTCGCTTCACGTGATGCTTCAGAGGAAAGGAAATCTCATGTCTCTCCTCAAACATATTTCCTCGCGTCCTCTCTCCTCGCTTGGTTTCCTTGCATCTCTGGTGGGAGGGACTGAGACGCAAGGAAAAGACGCAAGTGAGGGAAACGGGGATGCAATTAACAGACTTGGGATGCACCCAATGTGTTCAGCGCTTAAAAGTTTTGAAACAAAGTATTTGCAAATTCACATATTCAATAGATGTCATTTTAAGAAGTTAACTTTTTTGTGGAAATACAAATGCATAAATTATTCTTTTTCTTTTCTTTTTGTCTTCCAACATGTTCAGAGTTTGATATGTTTAATATGTTGTCTACAGTCACTGCAATTTACAAATGTTCTTCTCAAATGTTTTAACTGTGGCATTATTACTATTTAACTTCCTGTAACGAGGATGATATGTGTCTATCATTCAAAACATTCATTCATTCATGAAGTGTAATAATTCAGATAATCCAGTACCTAGTTAATTGCTTATTGCTGTCAGGCAGATAGACTCAGAAACAAACAGAAATGGGTCTTTGTCATCGGCAGGTATGAGCCCAGGTTCAGACAGAGGTTACTGCAGTTCACGGACGCCAACAACATCGCTTCTCTCTTCCTCACGGCAGCCAACCGTTGGCTGGAGGTCCGAATGGTAATGACCTGTCCTCTGTTCACTGCCATAACGTTCAGCTCAACCCTGTTTACGGTTTGTCAGACAGCAGCTGTTGATGTTGGTGGCTCCCTCTGTTGGGATCATGGAAAAACTGAATTTTTCATCATTCTGTGTTCTTCATGTAATGTTTTATGTATCGACTGCACGCGGCTTGCAGCTCGTTTGGCTTCTTGAGTTTCGCAGTTTGAAAGAGGAGATAGCCACCATGTGTTAATGTATTCATGTGCAGAGATGCAAAAGAAAAACAAACAGGGCTTTTTGTGTGTCGACAACAAAACTGATCTACGTTGATGGATCTTCCTCCTGTAAGGTTGACATGGTCTCTCTCTACAGGAGTATATTGGAGCCTGTGTTGTGTTGGTGGCAGCTGTAGCTTCCATCTCTAACTCGCTCTACAACCAGCTGTCTCCTGGTCTGGTGGGGCTGGGACTGACATACGCACTCCTGGTGAGGCTGTGTGTGTGTGTGTGTGTGTGTGTGTGTGTGTGTGTGTGTGTGTGTGTGTGTGTGTGTGTGTGTGTGTGTGTGTGTGTGTGTGTGTGTGTGTGTGTGTGTGTGTGTGTGTGTGTGTGTGTGTGTCTTTACATCAGTCTTCAAAGACATTACAGGTGCATGCTACATGATTATCAAACTTTTTATATTTATTTGCCAATTTAGAAATACATTTTATGTTCTGCTCTTAGTATATTTGATTACATTTTAGTTTTCCTCACTCATTGCTTTGGGTTTTGATTATGAGGAAGATTGTATCTGATTATATTGAATATGGACAAATAACATTATTTTCTTAATTTTTTTAAATAATGTATTGTTAGTTTTTTCTACTTGGTGGGATACATGTGGAGAGATTTATAAAGAGAACAACTTCAGATGCATAATCAGTGGCTAATTGCATTTCTTGCAGCAAAAAATATTACTTTAAAGAGTGTCATAATGTCAAATCTGCCTGAAAATCTGTTGAAACAGATAGTTTATTTCTCTGTATATTGTTTCTGTCCATGTGTTTCCAAATTTGGTGAATTTAACATTTTCAGATAAATTGAATAATTAAACGTTGAGAACATTCTTCTGTTCTCATGTTTCATAGACAGACCACTGGACTATCTGACAAATGCAATGAAGTGTGTGCTGACAGTGACATTTAACCAACTTCTCCTCCTCCTCCTCCCCCTTCTATGTATCAGGTATCCAACTACATGAACTGGATGGTGCGTAACCTGGCAGACATGGAAGTACAGCTTGGCTCAGTCAAGAGAATTAACGGCCTGCTCAGAACTGAACCGGAAAATTACGAGGGACTGCTCAGTGAGTGCAGCAACACACTCCTCTCAACAATTCAACCGGTGCACATTTGGGGTTTCATGTCTGAGGTTTTTGCATTGAATAGGTGTTTTTTTTTACCTCCGTGATCTTTATTAACCTGGACCATGAACATGCGCCTGAAAGTTTACTTGGCCGAGGATATTCATGTCGAGTATAAAAAGCGGACAAATCTGAAACTATCACTTCCTGTGTGGTGTTCTGTGTGGTGTTTTATTCAACATGTTGTGTTATCAAGGCCTTATGTTGCAGATGTTTATCCAGTCGGTCTTCAGCAGTTGTACATTCTCCACGCACTTTGTTTTAATATTTTACCTCCACATAGTTAGGTTCTCCCCACAGGCTTTACGAACCCAGCTTTGAGGTCAGATTGTAGTCAGATGCCAAATGCATCGGGAGCGTGCCAAACACACTTTTTGTAATTTTGTGGCCAGGCTTACTTGACGCACTTGTGGAGCACTTTGGCACGAGATGGGATCAGTAAAACTGCATAATTATTGGTTGGCTGTGGGAGGCTTTTTTCAATCACATTCACTATTTTCACCTCCTTCGATGAGTCGCCCTGTCATGGCGCAGTTTGTGAATCCTGTAGCGTTTTCCTCAGAGCAAACGTATTCTAGTTTGTGACTTTTATTTAATTCGACTATTTTGTAAAGTTTTTGAACAATGCGTAAAAGGGGAAAGCTGAAATCCCCGGATGTTTCTGCGTCTGTCTCAGCGGTGTCTCAGGTCCCTGACGGCTGGCCCAGAGAGGGAGAGATCAAGATCCAGAATTTGAGTGTCCGATACGACGCCA
The DNA here is from genome assembly GCA_038501785.1 of Myoxocephalus aenaeus. Taxonomy (NCBI): domain Eukaryota; kingdom Metazoa; phylum Chordata; class Actinopteri; order Perciformes; family Cottidae; genus Myoxocephalus; species Myoxocephalus aenaeus. The sequence continues at coordinate 14,989 of JBAMJR010000702.1, read as the reverse complement.
CGCTGAAGCCAGTGCTCAAAAATGTCAACGCAAACATCAGCCCTGGGCAGAAGGTATCCAACCTGAGGAAACATGTGGAACTAAATATCCAGAATTGAGTGTTGATGATAATGACGGTTCGGACTTGTTTGTTTTCAGGTGGGAATCTGTGGCAGAACCGGCAGCGGCAAATCCTCGTTCTCCTTGGCCTTCTTCCGCATGGTGGACATGTTTGAGGGTAGAGCAAAACATCACCGCTTACATTGAACTCCTTGTGACGTAAAATGCAGTGCATTAAATGGCCTGTTCAAAAACTACGAGAAAGCTTTTACATGCAACTCTAGTGTGTGTGATGTATTTGCGTGTGGTTAGTGTGTTTTTTTTTTCTTTTTCTTTACAGGCAAGATTATTATCGATGGCATTGACATTGCCAAGCTGCCTCTGCAGACGCTCAGGTCTCGCTTGTCCATCATCCTTCAAGACCCCTTCCTGTTCAGCGGCGCCATCCGGTACGATGAACTTCACTTCACAATTCATTTTACCAGCAGGGCGACTCGTCACAGAGGTTTATTTTGGGTGATAATCGAGTTTTGAGAATCTCCAGCAACTGAGCCAGCTGGTGACACACTTCAAAGACACGCACACTTCTGAAGCACGAGTAGAGCTGAGGGTTTGTAGATAAGAGGACATTCCTCTGAAAACTTCACCGGTTATTTTTAGACTGTGTGATAGAAGCAGGATGGAGACACAATATGGACAGGGACCATAAAAGCTTTGTCATGTTGGAGGAGAACAGATGAGGCGAGATTAAAGGAAGCTGTGTGGTGCTGTCAGACTGTAGTTTGGGATATTTTAGTAAGTCGATTAACGTAAAAGCATGTTTGCAGTCTCAGCTCTCACCTCATCACCCCGTAGTGTACACTTTAGGAGAGAGATTAGGGAGCGATGAGCCACTTCAAATAGATCGAGGACATTGTCGCTTCTTAAATGTTAATGTGAGTGTTGAATGAAGGGAAGGAGTTTAGTTGAAGCTACATTATGTCGCTAATTAAGACTCCACAAGTGTATTAATATGTGTGCATGTGCCTGCATGTGTGTTTATGTGTGTGTCTGTGCAGGTTCAACCTGGACCCAGAGATGAAGGCGACAGATGAGATGCTCTGGGAAGCTCTGGATATCGCTCAGCTGAAGCCTGTTGTTAAATCCCTCCCAGGAGGCCTGGGTGAGAAATATGTTTACGTGTGTGTGTGTGCGTGCGTGCGTGCGTGCGTGCGTGCGTGCGTGCGTGCCTGAGCTAATCTGTTCATCTTCCTGGGGTTTCTTCCTTTCAATCCAAGCCAAGGTCTGAGGGTGAATTGCTTTGAGGTGAGCTTGTGACTTCCCCAGTTTCTCTTCGCAAAGAGCAGGCGGCTGTATCAGATAACACATGAGCATTAATCTTTTAAATCCCTGTCTGATCTGTATTATTTGAGAAGCTGCTGCGTCCTGTGCAGTTTTAAAGGCACATTATTCTTAGCTGACTTCAGGTCATAGTTCTGACAGTTTCAGGCTGCAGCAGTCTCCCCATCAGATCAGATATTACTCTCGGTCTGCATACATGACACATGCTTGGCATGCTGGTGCATGGGTCCTCGGCTCTGCACGGTGTCTTACTTTAGCTGCTGTTGGTTTGAAGTTTATCACCGTCGCCCTTTACACTGTAAAAACAGCAGAGAAAGCATTCACTGCTCTGGTGGAATAATAGACTGCTGCTGCTCGAGTCGCCTGCTGCAATCGATGTGACACTGACAAATGTGTGTGTGTTGGTGTGCGGCATGTTGAGACGAAACTGCTTTAGTTTATGTTCACTGGAGTCAAATGTTTTCTAAGATATTGATCTGTACCCAGGGGTTAAGGATTAATTTATTTTCCCCTTTAATTAAGTTAAAGTAACAGTCAATGTTGAGTCTTGTGGTGCATATAAAGCAGACAACAGTTATGTCCAGTCAGTCTTCGTTACTGCAGGGATTGGGATTGAGTTTTATAAAAGATGTTAGTTTGTGTTTTATTTCACTATACAGTGCACTTATTTAAACAGATAAGATAAACACCAAACATAGATTGTTATTTTCTCATATAGAATTTAGTTTGATATATTTTGAAATATTCGCCACACTTCATCTCCTGCATCATATAAAACCTACTGTTTCATGGTTATCTCTCTCTCTCTCTCTCTCTCTCTCTCTCTCTCTCTCTCTCTCACACTCTCTCCCCTTAGTTCTTGTCTCTTTCATATTTAACAGCATATTAAAGATACATAACTACAAACTGATAGATCACTGTAGAGTTCAGTTCTTTAAGGATTGTTTTAAGACTTAGCCTCATTCGTAACACAAGGACTTGAATGGGAAATCAATAAGATATTGATCTACGAGAGTTTGATGGCCAACTAACTTTTCCCTCTCTTTTCACTGAAATAATAGCGCCGAGCCAATGTAATGTCACATGTTACGTTTAAAGCAGTCTCTGATTTAAAATACGTACATCTGGATACTACATAAATGTGAAAACTAACTATTTTATTTTCATTTTATTCAGATGCCATGGTGACAGAGGGAGGAGAGAATTTCAGCCAGGGTCAGAGACAGCTGTTCTGTCTGGCCCGAGCCTTCGTGAGGAAGAGCAGCATCCTCATCATGGACGAAGCCACGGCGTCCATAGACATGGCAACGGTCAGTGTGTTTTGGCTACAAGAGAGCACTGTGAGGTGGTGAAGACATGTGCAGAGTGTCCCTCAACTGATCATACGTTCAACAAATATGACATCATACTTTAGGTTCAGTTGTTGTTAGCTCTCAGTGCATTTATTTAAAGATATCATTATGGAAGTGACAGTCGTTCTTATCAGTGTTGGGTCAAGGGTTGCACCTTTTAAGTGATGCTTTTTTTAAACAAGAGGAGGATAAGAAAGAAAGCCGGAGTAGAGGAGGTGTGCATGACCTAAAGAGAACAAAAGAAATGGAGGGAAAATACTCCGAGCCGGAGGGGGGATCAGTGTTTTTATACTTCAGACTCGTTCCAGAACCATCGGCCACAAAGAGCGACATTTCAAGCTTACAATAACGCAGCTGCACTGCCCTCGAGGAAACGCGGTCGAGTTTGAAAAATAAGCTTCAACAGGGTTGAACGGTACAAAGGAACATACAACTGCTCTCTATTTTACTTTGCTTACCGCTTGTACTTTTGTTTTTATCCTTGATTCTCAGTCAAAGTGAAAGTAAATCAGCCTTCTCTCTCCCTGCCTCTGTCCTCACAGGAGAGCATCCTGCAGAAAGTGGTGATGACTGCTTTTGCTGACCGAACAGTAGTTACTATAGCAGTGAGTATCTCCCCCACACGGTGATGCATGCAGCTCCTCCATTTCCCCCTGAGAGCGCTGACCTTCGTCCTGCACTGCTGATGCAGCTCCTTTAAAGCGATACAAAGCAAACGGATGCAGAGTGGACAAAAGAAGTATATTTTAAACTAATTATGGGATTATGCTGTAAATTAAAAAGGTAAAAGGGGAATCAGAATTCTTCAGGTTACTTCAAGATAAAGCAATCTCAAAGATCATCCATGAATATTAAACTGAATTCTTCACCTTATGATATATATATATATATATATATATATATATATATATATATATATATATATATATCCATATAAATGAAATATAGGATAAAGAGTTCTGTTTAATATATATCTCAATATATATATATATATCTCAATATATATATATATATATATATATATATATATATATATATATATATATATATATATATATCTCAATATATATATATCTCAATATATATATATATATATATATATATGCCAGTTTCATTTGAGTTGTACTTATCTGTAGAAATTAAATTGTTTGCTAAAGCATTGGTTTTGGTTTCAAGAGATTAATTTAGTGTCTATAGTGACTGTTTTTCTTCCCCTCTGCCTCACAGCATCGCGTCCACACCATCCTGAATGCCGACCTAGTGATTGTGATGAAGCGGGGCATCATCCTGGAATACGACCGGCCTCAGGCGCTGCTGGACAAGGAGGACAGCGTCTTCACCTCCTTCGTGCGAGCAGACAAGTAGCACAAGAAGGGAGGAAGCATGAAGAAGAAGACATTCAAAGTGCAATTGTCCCATGGAAGATATATTCCTTTTATAATCATGTTGTATAATATTTGTATATAAAAAGTTAATTCTTTGTTAATAAAACATAAATTATCACTAATGTGTTTTTTTTGTGTGTGTGGGGGTTCATGAAAAGGACGGGGTGATTTCAAACGGTTTTTTTTGTGCTTGTGTGAAAGAAACTTGATACCAGGTACGAAATAAATGAGTCAGCAGCTTGCAGGTTTAAAATGAGCTGAGGAGTGTGTGACACTGTGCTGTCCAGCAAGACGAGGCAAAGGGCCAGAAACACAGGATGGTGTTGATCATCCTCATATACTCGGGGGTGTCACAGGGATGAGCAGCTGCCTCTGGTGCAGGACTGACATGTGACATTAGAAAGTTAGAGAGGAGCACAGCCGCCTGTAAAATAAAAAGGTCCCATAGGTGGAATGGAAAGGAGCGAGAGCCCAGGCGATTTTAAAACCCTGGATGTATGAAAAGCGTCCCGTCGGTGAACAGCCCACTTTCTATTCATGTAAAGCAAAGTTAATCACAAACAGCCTGAAGATGTTTTACTAGAGTGCTCTATATTTAACTCATTATATATGCAGAGCTGCCTGTGGCCTTTAACTTCATGGGCCCACTCCCCGCATTCTCATTGAAAATCAAAGGAAGGGCAGCACAGCGAAGGTGGAGGTCTACCACCTCACAACGTCTCCATCTCACGTTACCAAGCTACAGTGGAGTGGCGCAGTCACTAAAGCCTGCCTTCTGAACCCAAGGATGATAAAACTCAACCCGGAGGCCCATTCTGCTCCAGCATCAACCTTTGACATCTGATTGAATTTACACGGCGAGTGCACACTGGGTCGATGCTCGATGGGACGGGGAGGTGTGGCGCATCTCTGCCCTGTCTGTGGGTGGCGTGAGTGACGGCGGCAGCTGTGGAGCTGGAAGAAGAATTTCCCCCTGGGACTTCGCGGTTGTGGAGCGCCTGATCTGGAGGCAACGTGAGGAGCGCGCATACCTCCAGAAAACGGACAACAAGAATCTACTGCGCACGACGGCCGAGGAGCTGGAAGAAAAGACACCGGGGGGGAAAGGGAATAATTCATCTTTAGCAGAGCAGAGGCGAATCACTCAAAGCCAAAAGGCTGTGGGTCCATAGCATGGGAGCGCTATGTTGTCCAGGAAAGGACTCATTCCTGATGATTACTTGCTCACGCGTCTGGCTGAGGGTGTCCTGCAGCCAAAGTTCTTTAAGGCCAAACCGGGGAAAGCGCGGTTCGTGGCCAAAAACGGCGCCTGCAATGTAGCGCACACCAACATCCGAGAACAGGGTCGATTCTTGCAGGACGTCTTCACCACCCTCGTGGATTTAAAATGGCTCCACACGCTCATCATTTTCACCATGTCCTTTCTGTGCAGCTGGCTCCTTTTCGGGATGATCTGGTGGCTCATTGCATTCGCGCACGGCGACTTGGACCAGGGAGGAGACGGCTTTGTCCCGTGCGTAACGGACATTCACTCCTTCTCCTCCGCGTTCCTCTTCTCAATAGAGGTCCAGGTGACCATCGGCTTCGGGGGCCGGATGGTCACGGAGGAGTGCGTGTCCGCCATCATAGTCCTGATCGTGCAGAACATAGTCGGGCTCCTCATCAACGCCATCATGCTCGGCTGCATCTTCATGAAAACAGCGCAGGCCAATCGGCGCGCAGAGACGCTCATTTTCAGCAAGCACGCAGTCATCTCCGTGCGCAACAACAAGCTGTGCTTCATGATCCGCATCGGGGATCTGAGGAAAAGCATGATCATCAGCGCCACCGTGCGGCTGCAGGTGGTCAGGAGAAGCACCACCAAGGAGGGCGAGGTGGTGCCTCTGGACCAGATCGACATCCACATGGATAACCCGGTGGGCACCAACGGCGTCTTCCTGGTGTCCCCGCTCATCATCTGTCACGTGATCGACAAGGACAGCCCCCTGTATGAGCTGTCCGCGTTTGACCTGCAGCACGAGGACCTGGAGGTGATCGCGGTGCTGGAGGGCGTGGTGGAGACCACGGGCATCACCACCCAGGCCAGGACGTCCTACGTGTCGGAGGAGATCCTGTGGGGGCAGCGCTTCGTGCCCACGGTCTCCGAGGAGGACGGCATGTACGCGGTGGACTACTCCAAGTTCGGGAACACGATGAAGGTCCCGACTCCGTACTGCAGCGCCATGAAGCTGGATGAGGCCGGCGGCATCGCGAGGTTTAAAGTGAACGAGGGCGTCACCTTGCGGGCGACTGTGAGGAAGCGGCGGCGCTCCGCGGTGGTCCGGAAGTCCCGGATGGAGACCGAGCGAACGGATGGTCCATAAACCATGTCTGCCAGCATTTCATTTTAGGATTGATCATTTAAGTTTGAGGATAGTTAAGTTGATATTTATTTTATAATGAATGTATGTATGTATGTTATGGAGTACCTCTAATGAATAATTCACATCAGATGTCTCAATGCGCACGTCTACATGCTTTTCACTCAGGGTCACAGAAAGCACCCAGAAGGAACAGAAAGTCCAGTTTGGATGTGTTTTTTTAATTAATTTAATTAATAGTGTATGCATGTATCTAAAAGCAATAAAGGAGAATTCTTCATGTAAAGTGTTTTTGTGGATGGAGAGACCAAATTATATAATTTAAAAGGGACACAATGATTTAGTATTGCACTTCCATAAAGTTATGGTCTCACAAGCAGAGCCGGACCGATACTGGAGCTTTGAGGTCAATATCAATGTTTGTGAGTTTGGAAAATGTAAGTATTGACAACAAGAAATCTTTTAGATTAGTGTGTTAATTACTTTTTCTGCCATAGTATGTGGCATTGTTGTGTTAATAATAATAATAATAATTTCAACTTATATAGCGCTTTTCTAGATACACAAAGACGCTTTACATTATGGACAAGAGACAATGACAAACGGAACAGAACAAAAATGAAAAGACAAAGCAAACAAAACAAACAAACAGGACATTTTTAGTAACAAAGAAAGAAAGGAAAGAAAACTAGTGTTCAACACTACTAAACAAGTTTGAGGTTCAAACATAATTTCCTGGGAAATTTTCATGAGCAAATTTATGATGTGCTAAACTAAATTCAGGCAGCAGGTAACAATTCAAAATATGAAACAAAAAAATTGTAGTGCAGGCAGGCTCCCAGGCAGTCTGTATTGCTTCCAAATATTAATTCACCTGTATGTCAAATATTTTCATTTAATGTTATCACTGCTGAGTCAACAAGCATGCTTTACTCTTCCATTTTCTCTTTATATGATACTATTACATGTTTATGGCACACTATAACTTTTAGTATTACTTTTTATTGGCGCAATTGTCATAACCCGGCTCCTAGGCTTTATGACAAATACGGTGAAAACACAACATGATGGCTTTAAAAATATATATATATATATATTGTTAATGGCTTTACCATACTTTGCAATTTTTTACTTTTGTTTACATTTTGCATACTATACAACTTATTTATATTATATAAGCATATTTCATACTGATTGTATTTCATGGCCATGACTTTTTAATGACATTATATTTTATATTAATAACATAACGTGTTATTGCAAATTATGGAATCACTCTTTTAAGACATACTACAATATTCAATATTTACATTTTAATGGAATATTATATCTTGACTTTTCCATGACAAATGCATCCGTTTCTCAGGAAGAAGAAGCAAGAAGACATCAGAAGACATCACTCTTCTCTCACACTTTTACGTCGACGCTGAAAGGTGATCTCTGAACCTTTTTATGGCATACTATGATATTTGCTGACTTTTAAAAAAGGCATACTATGCTAAAACCTGGCATGGCCTTTTTTTGTCATACTATACTATGATATTACTATACCAATGACATTTTTATTACATTGTATTATGCATTATGGCATACTTATTAAAGCTTATGGCATTCTATACCAAGATATTTTTTAGATTTTGTTATGAAATTCTTTTTTCATCCCACACAGTATGCATTTGTTACGGCATACGGCTTTTTTGTTTAACTATACCATGACTTTTTAATTAACCTTTTTATGAAATACTATATATGGCTATATATGGCATACTATACTACGGACAATTTTAAAGCATTTTATGTTTTAATATCTTACTGACATTATTATATTAATATCATTGACAGATATTTTATGACATTTTCTATAACTCTTTTATTTCATACTATACTAGAATAATGTATTACATTTCTTTGGCATAATTTACTACAATATTTGTATTACATTTTCAACACTTACCATACACTACACATGAACTTCTATTGATTGTGCAATAAGGTGTTGAGGTCATACATGTATTATTACAAAAGGGGAGCAGGTGGACCAGTGGCTTTGACCTTAGGGTTCTAAAACCAACATGAAGAGTCAGAGTATGAAGATGTAAAAGTTGGAATGGGGTTTCCATCTTATTCCATCTTCCTCTCATACTTCTTATAAGTTGTAGAAAACGGAAACAGGTAAGGAAATGAGAATAACATAAAAACTGAAAGGAAAAAATCTGTATAAAATCTTAAATTGCAACAGTATCTATTTTAGTGGAGCTTGAAATGTCTAGTTAAAACATTGAAAGAGCTACATTTTTTAAAGATTCAGCTCCATCGCAATTTCAATCACTTTTTTGTTGTATTTTCCTGTATAAAATAGATTTGTTACAACCATCATCAAAATTATGAAAACAAAAACAAAACATGGTCCTGTTTTGTTCTACCTCGGGTATCTGACAATCTAAAATCCTTGTAAACTATATGGGTGAATTTAGTCTTCTAAAAATAGCATAATTATTTTGAGGTTGCACAACACACACATGAGTTTCATAATTTTCACAAACACATTGACACAAAAGACTCTGAGGCAAGGTGGCATTTCTCTCTTTTATTAGATTATAATCCGCAGAGTTTAAAATATTAAATTGCTTTTAACTTAGTTAATAATTAAAATACATAAAAACGAGAGCCAGAACTGAAGAACCCTGCAAAAAAAAAGAAAAGAAAAAAAAGTAAAATAAATAAAAAAGGAGAATTATAAATCCAATTCTCCTCCATACAAAGGCTATGTCTGAGAGAACCCGCTTGCGATTCTTTGTACAGTAAAGTCCAAGCAGACTGTGCATTTTCTATACATGTGTAATGATACCATTATTGTTATTATTTCTGAACTAATTTTCCTCTGATAATCTTTTTAAAAAAGCAAATTTTAAACAGGACAGGTAGAAATAATAAACCAGGAGTGGAGAATTTTTAGTTTTGCCCTGGGAATACTGCTGACTGTTAAACAGCAGAGCAGCTCCACATCATCTACTCCCCTCTGTCTGTGCCTCTCTGGGCCTGCAGACATTACATCATGTCTTTGTCCTTCTGTGCAGCTCAAGTGGGTGTCGGTGGTGGTTCAAGTGGCTGCTGCTATGCTGAGCATCAGCACACAACTCTGACTCAGCCTCATATTGGCACCAGGCTGTCTCGACTCTCTGATCAGATTAAATATCTATCATACAATCTTTATATTTTCTTCTCCATCTCCCCGTTGCTGTTGCCTTCTCATTATGTTTGCTGCCCTCTACAGGTGGGCTCTGGGGCATGTCTGTTAGGGGTACACCAGGTGATTATGTGACTATACTGTAGTTAAACACGATCAATATCTGCCGTATAAACGGGCTGAGCAGTCTGGTGAACAAGGAACAGAGAATGAAAAAAGAAAAAAGAAAGAGAGACTAACTTCTCTCTGGCAGCAGTGACATATTCTCTTAGGTCCTGAGTCGGAAGCGCTTCAATCATCCCCCACATAAACAACCCAAACAGTGATTGGCTAGTATCGCCCCGTCAGGCAGTAACGTGGCTCCCTACCGGCCAGCGTAGCGGCCGCGCCCCTGCAGGTTGCCTCCCGCCGCTGCAGGAGGAGGGAAGGACAAGCCTGCAGGTGAGGAGAGACGCCTCTTCTCCTCACGTTAACGCTGTACAATAGTCGGTTGAAGCGAAGCAGAAACCCCTTCCTGTACTGTATGTTAGGTAGAGGACAGAGGGAGGGCCACACTGCACCCCTCCCCACAGCAAAAAATAAAAACTGAATAAAACTTCCAACAAAAATGTCACAAAAGTGAAATAAAACCAAAAAATAAAAACATACACATACTTTTTTGTTTCCTAGTTTAAATTGCAGAGAAGATGGGAGGGATTTGCCCCTGGGAGGAATGCTCACGCCAATTCCTGCTGGCGTGACAAACCCCTCCCCGCTACCCCAAACCCCTCAAAAACCCTCCCCCCCTTCCTTCCGGCTGGTTGGTTGGTTGGTGTCATAGCGAAATATAAGGGTAGTGGAAGGTCTTTAAGTCCTGCTGGCACCGAGGAAGGGGGCCAGGCTGTCTTTCCTTCTCTCCTCTATCTTATCTTCAATCACCCCCGGGGCTGCTGTCTCACGGCCGCCCCCGCTCATCTCTCCGTCACGTGGTTTTGTGAAGAAGGGGAGGGCGCCGAGGCCGGGGAGGAAGGGGCCGGGGTGGGTGCGGGCGGCGGGGCGGGGGTGCAGAGGACTTCGGACAGGTCGTCCATGATACAGGTCTCCTTGGGATCAACCAGGTTGAATTCCCTTACGAAAACGATGAAATGTGCATACAGAGTGTTCAAGTGGCCCTGCAGCTCCAGAGCCACTGTCTCTTTAAAGTGCGCATAGTAGAGGTGAGCCAGCACGTGGAACAGGTACCGGCAGATCTTCTTTACCAAGGACTCAAAGGAGTTGGGGAACTCTTTGCCTGGAGGGAGAGAAAAAGGAAACAAAACAAGACAGGAGAGACTGGATTAGGCACAGGAATCACCACGACGGAGGACGAGGCTAGTTTGGTTCTTTAATGCTTTATTTTAGCAACAAATCCTGTGAACTACAAAAATCAGTGATGTGTTAGTCAGTCTCTGAATACTTTCTGTACAATACTATAATAATATATATTTTTTTTAAAGGCTGAAAACTTTCCTTTGTATTTAAGTGTTTAGAAAATATTACTCAATTTGGGACTATTTCCAGCCAAGGATTAAAAAATAATAATATCTACTGTAATATTCCTGTGTTTTTAATAGTTATTAATAATGGACAACAATGGAGATCCATGACAGTACAATTTCATCATTTAGGTCTTTTCATGGGGATTTGTTAACAAAAATAAAAACAAAAAATATATATAAAAATTATCACCAGTCCTGTCACAAGTTAATTAATTGATAAATTGCTCAAACAATCACATGTGTCAGCTGGGATTTATTTATTTATTATTTTTAAAAACTAATTTTTTTACAACAAAAAAACAATGATTAATACATGAATCACAAAATAAATCAGCAGATTGATAGTGAAACGATTGCCTTAAATAATAAACACAATAATTTCATTCATTCATGCCATCCGCCTGAAGCAGCAGGGGGCAGCAGTACAACATCAGTTACGTCTAGGAGACAGGAAACCTTCAGAGGGAAACTCACCATATTTTGTAGGAAAGATTTCCTCATCTGTGACCAGTTTCTGACAAAGACTCATTACAAAGTCGACATATTGTGGAGCAGTGCACTTCGTCTTCTTCCCCCTCTCGTCATACCAGTAGTATATTCTAGAAAGACAAAGAAAACATTGCAATCGTCATGTACACCTAAAATGAGCAACAGGATACTACTGCGTAACCGAGTTTGAATTAATCATAATGAATGTTTTCCAAAGAATGCTTGTGGTAAGATGCCAAGACAGAAAGCAGTATTTCCTGGTGCACAAATTATTCATCCAAGCAGGAAGAAAAACAACACCAACATGAGTTGTGAGACATAATTGGCCTATGCATCATCACCTGGCCCTATTTCCTCATTTGGGGAAAACCCATACTCCGATGTGACGTCTCACTTTCTGGATGACGCCGTTCAGAAAGAAGATTTGGTCCAGTTACACAAAAAAATTGTTTTCACACTCTACTTAGCCCAACGCTTGGGGCCAAGGGTCAATCCTGCTCATTCTAAAAGGGCCGAACCTCCATTTGAGCTTAGGGTTCGCTGGCCAGCCTCGAATTTGAGGTTTCATCACCTGAATCGTTTATCCACGTAAAAGGTCCCAGTGAGAAACAAGGCTAAAGTACACAAAGGAAACGGTCATGTGTTTGTTGTGCTCTCTGTGAACATTAGTCATGAGTTCCAACAGACGTCTAACCCGGGGCTAGGAGAGGTGCAGTGTGACTCGCATAGCTGTGGCCTTAGGTTAACCCAGAGTTAACAAGGCGCGTGGGAAAAGGGGACGAGTTATCTCGAGGTCAACTCCTCTTGGCTCAGGTCTGTTCTTCGCCCTGAGCCAAGAAGATATCGTGTAAAAAGCCGAACTGTCTCAAACTAACACTTCCTCATCCAGACACCATGTTTTCATTCCAGTTGTCTTTATGAACTCCCTGCCCTGGAGCTTTAGTTTCCTGATTGGGCCAAATTCCCCGATGTTACAGGAGTTAACGGCACTATGGACCCCCCTCCTCTCTCAGTCCCGCTGCTGATCAAATGTTTCCGGAGGGGGTGACCCGGATAGCTGAATTGGGGTGGGCCGGAGTTCTCGTTAACAGTAGATGAGCAGATGAGCACCGTCGGAACAGATGCATGCGCTAACCAAGGAGGAGGAAGTAAACCAGAACTGTTAACCACAAAGACAAAAGGCCAGCTGATGGATCAGCAAGCTGGAAAGGTCAATTTAAAAAAAATGTGTGTGTAGGTGTTGCTGTTAGCAGTGTGGGTCTGGAGGCAGTGGGGCAGAGAGTACAAATCCTAAGGAATGTAAAGCGTCCACATAACTGAACCTGCTGGAGGAACCCACTGACCACCAGGACAAAACTCTCAATAAACCGACTCACTCTGGATCAGACGGTGTGTTTGTAGGCGGGAGACACACAGACTAAACACACCCAGACATGATGAAACTACGGCCATTGACATTGAAACGCACTGCTACAGAGGAGGGACTACTAATCATTTATGAACACACAAGTTGGGGCTTGATAGGATTTTATTGGAATACATTTTTTATGGATTTAGTTTCCTCCGTTTGTCACAATTGATTTGCAATGCAATGAATTGGGTCTTTGTGATACTTTTCTTCCCTTTTCATTTATTCTGCATATCATTTAACCTCCAATATATTGTTTTATTTTAGAGGTTATAGGTCAAGGTTAAGGCATCAATAAATGTCAGCATGGTGCGAAGGGCGGTACACTGGACAATGTGGGGACAAACAATGTACATGTTGATATGTGGCTGTATGATCTTTGGTCGCACCTGCAGAGCATGTATGATTAAATGGCGTAATAAAAGCAATGAAACGACAACTATAACTTGAAGACTGACTGACTCTCCAAAAGACGAAAGTTCAGGTCGACAGATTAAATGTTTGCTATCGAGCTAAATGACTACTTAAATGTTTTGCACACTCTTAAAAAATAGGAAATCAAACCGAATCCAAAATGAAAGAACCCATCGCGAAAGACACACACACACACAGACACAGACACACACACACACACACACACACACACACACACACACACACACACACACACACACACACACACACACACACACACACACACACACACAGTGTCTAAATAGCTACCAAATGGTTCCGTTCCCTCATAGCTTATGGAAACATTTTCTTCCAAAAATAGTGCTGAGCTGTGCCTTCGGGCAGGGGTACTGACGCTGCTGTGACTGTGGCTCAGTCAGTTTTCACCACAGAGGGGTGCGGGTGCCAGGTCCTGCACGGGCAGGAAAGGGTGGGGTGCCGGGCAGCGGGGAAGGCGCCATGATAAATGGTGGACTTCTTCTTAGAAACAGTTTTAACAGTAATAGTTGAAGTCAAACAAAAAAAAATGCATTAAACATTTTCGTTGAATCCGGGATTGAACTGTGAGAAACTAAAACTGCGCAATGTGTTTTTAAGTCATTGGCTCTGTTTTCCACAGGTCAATAGACAGTGCAAACAAAAACATGTTAATCTACACTACTCTCTCAACTATTCATACACCGCAGGCGAAGCACATTTGCTTCTTCCTGCACGTCTCAGGCTGTGGGTGAGTCGCAACAGCTTCAGGTGGAAAAATCCACTGTTGACTGGAAGGTTAACTCGTGACGAGGTTGCCTTTCAAAGAAACTGTCATGTGTGTCTATTTCTCAATGGTTGTGTTTGTCACCGTCATATTTTTAAACCAGGGTGAGCGCATGCACTTGTACTTGCATTGTAATTAGTCAAGAGCCGTGTAGTGAGTGTCACGGTTTCTCAAAATGTTGATAATCAGGTTTTTCCAGACTTCAGTATACACAGGGGGAACGACGGCTTCTCTCCAAAGACAAGATCTCACACACAAAGACAACACCCCGCCCTGACAGGACAAACTAGTTAGATAAATGCTTACAGTCAGTCACCTCCCCTTCTGTTAACGTGGCATCAATATGTCTAGATCGTTATGTTTAGCCTTTTACACTACACACAGTAGCAATAAAACCACCGTTTACCATTATTTAATTAACCCTCCAAAATCGTCATAGGCATTTTTTCCTGTGTGTTGACTTCAGAGAGGCATGAACCTGAAGTCTTACCAACGGAACAAATGGCCCGAGTTGCAGGCGGACTCCTTTGTTAACGGTTTGATCACAACTCCATCTATGCAGCAAGAAACACAGGCTGGACCGCAGGGGATGAGAGGTGAAGCTACACCAGGTCTATATCCAGTACGTCTCCAGCTCTGCTACTAGAACTCAGACTAAGCCGAAAGCAGCTGCACTGGACGTGTCTGAAACTATT